>RCUC01081938.1:0-50524 GCA_003697995.1 Taxidea taxus jeffersonii
CCCCCCCCCAAATTGTTTCCTTTCTGTGGGAGATATCACTCCCTGCCTTTACCTAAAAGAATTCCTTTAACACTTACTCATTTTAGGGCTCAATTTAATTGTTATTTTTTTTGGAGAATTTCCCTTGATCTTCAAGACTGGCTTAGAATCTCCTCTTCTGTGTTCTCATAACATCTTGGACTTTCCTTTACAATAACATATATGACCTGGTAGTAAAATTCCATGTTTATTTGCTTATCTTCCCCATTATACTGTGATATCCTTGCTCATTCCTTTATCCCAGCATCAGGGCTATAGCTAGCTCCCAATGAGCTTTTGTGTTATATAGAAAAACATACCGTTTCTTTTGGCCAGTGTTAGCCATAATAGGGGGTCCTTGTGTAATGCACACCCTTAATGTAGCAACTCTGCCCAGGTCCACCACCATAATATCTGGTGTGCAATAAATTCTCAGGATATGTTTGTTAAATGATGAATGTATCAGTCAAACACAATAGCAGGAAAAGTTGAAATGCAATTGAAACTGGCAACAACACCTATAAATTGAGTAGAAAATGTAGATCACTCATTATAAGGCTGTTGAATTGAGATATCTTTAACAAAGGGGTATTTCTGGGACAAGTCTTTATATAAACATAGGAAAAGTTGTAAAAGTGGAAGGTATTCACAATCAATCAGTAGATATACAGGCTCTGAATTTACCTTAATTTCCGTTAGCCTATTTTACTGAAGATGTATCAGAGTCTGTGTGAGTTACTTATTTTTCTTCAAAGCTATAGACAATGTATCTCAAGAGCAGTGTATTAGCTTTTAATCCAAACTGATCAGCGCAGGGGAACAGAATAAATAGCTACTTAAAAAGCAGTGTGGAAAGGTGTAGAGTAAAGCACAGCAACTTTGAGAGTTTCTTTCTTCTTTATTTTGTGTTTTGTATGAAAATGTGAAAAGTACTTTGATAGAATAGAAAATAGTATTGAGAATAGAAACACTGAGTTCAAACTCCAACTTCACTACTTCCTATCATAGAGGCTTCGGCAGCCTTCATTGGTGCTGCCTGATATCTGGTCCTAATTCTTTCTCCTTCCTGGGTTCTTGGGTGACTATATGGACCAACTCTCTTGCAGTTGGTGGGGCTGTGTGACTAGTTCTGCTCAGTAGACAGGAGGGTACATGAGTCATATCCAGGCTGAGTTAAGGAAAAGCCCTTGTATGACATTACAGCTCTTTCTTCACTGTTGGTAGAAAATGAGTTACCCATTGTAGGATAGCTGCCCTAAGACCAACAATAGATTTTACATGAGTAAGAAATAAAATTTCTGTGTTAAGACACTGAGATTTTGGGATGTTGATTCTTTATCATTAGCCTGTTTTTTCCTGACAAATAATATGACCTTGGAAAAGTCTTTGACCCTACCTGAGCCTCACATTTTAAATTGCAAAATCCTCACAGGATTGTTATGATAATAACAATTATAATTGTTAGTAATTGATAATAACAATAACAGGATTGTTATGATAAATAAGATAATAGATGAGAATTGTAAACTATTATCAAAATGGAAGATATTTCTTAAAGCTGTTATATTTTAGTAGGAGAAACAGAATGTAATCAGTGTTATTATCTTAACCAGACTCTCCTATTTCCATGTTGATGTAATAGCTACCATTTGGTGAAGACATGCTATGCATTAGAACTTTACCTATACTTTGTTATTTAATTCTCCTCCTGAATCCTCTGATTAGGTGTTATTATCCCCATCTTATAGATAAGGAAACTGCAGTTTAGAAGGGTACAGCAAGTTATTTATGGTCACATAGTAATCAAATGAAGATACTAACTTTCGCCTGTCTGATGCAAATATGTTTTCCTAGTTGGAGTTGAGCCTATTATTTTGTAGTTAAAAAGTTAGAGCCTTCTCTTTTACTAAGAGTATGTCTTCCTTTACATAGTATTTTAATCATTGCCAGTGAAGAGCTGGTTCACGTTAATGAGTAATGTAATCCATGCTCATGCAATAGGAAATGCCAAATGATAGGTGGACGGAAACTTGATCATTTGAACTAGATGAGCATAGGCTCTTCAAGCCATTGGGAAAAGCTTCTCTAAGTGAATTCATTGGCACTTGATTCAAGGACCATCCCAATACATGCATTTTAGAAATAATAGGGACAGCAAAACATCATTAATTTAGATTAATATGAGAAGAGTCTGAATCAAGGAGAAGTCTCCATTCTGGAATATTATGTAGAAAATTCAGTTTTCTACTGGCAAGAATACTAGTATTGGACTTTGAAGACTTGGGTTTATTTTCCAATTTTGCCACACAGCAGAAGTTGTGTATGACTACTGTTTGTATGAGACTGAATAAGTCATTTATCTCCTTCAAGCTTCTCTTTTCCTATTTGTAAGATGGGGAGTGTTAGCCCTGGTCAGCCTACATTACAAAATTGCTTGAAGGATAAGATAAAATGAGATAATGGGAGGGAAAGTGTTCCAAATCTTATAGAAGATGTTTTTACACATCCAACTTATGGAGGAGAGAAAAATAATAGTAACAATATTCTGGCTTTGTCACGTTTTAGTCCTGTGACCTAGGGTAAGATGATCTGCTCTGTGCCTCTGTTTCCTCATCAGTAAGATCTGGAGGGATAATAGAACAAGTCTTATTAATTTATTAAATAAATAAATATTAAATGAGATAATTTAGTAAAATGTTTAGAATGGTGCCTTTCAGTTAGCACTCATTTGAAGTTAACTGCCATTGTCATTAATAGTAGTGGTAGTAGTGATAGTACCCGCTAAGTTTCATCCCTGAGCCAGGTATATTGTTAGGACTTATTTATTTAACTCTCAGGGCTACTCTATTAGGTACTAATATTCTAGTTTTGTATTTGAAGAAAGAGAGGCTCAGGTAGTTGGTTCAAGATCTTATAGCTAATAACTACTGCAGCTATGATTTGAACCTAATTTTGCTTTACTTGGAAGCTCAGGCTCTTTCCATTATACTGAACTTCCTCCTATACATTTTAAAGAACTATTTCAATATAGAGCTTTTTACTTTTCCCAAGGCTGAAACACAGAACTACTCCATCACTTGCTTTACTTTTTTTCTTACCTCCCAAATGCCACTTTTCAAATGTAGCAGGCGCTTTATTCAACAGTGTTCTGGGTGCCTACTGTATGCACAGCACCATTCAAATGATAGAGGCTTTGCATATCTCATATCTCATTTAATTTTCATGATGATCCATGAGGAGGGAAAACTTTACTCTTTACTTGTAGCTCAGGACTCTTGGACATAAAGGGGAGAGTCATCTGTTAATGGTAAGAGACTGAGTCATAACGTTTGGAAGTGGAATCCAAGTATCCTCACTTGGTATTTCCTCTCCACTGCACTGTAAATTCTGCCAATTTGGACCCCATCTAAGGAGACTCAGGTCCCAGTTATTCTTGTGGATAGAAACTAATGGATTGTGCTATGACCTGAAGTACCTACCTCCTTAACTAGGTTGATCATTCCTCTTGGATTTTTGTCATTGCTTTTATTGTGAAAGCAAACCTTGACTTCACTGATAATATACAATTAACCCTTTGTTCAACTTGAATAGAAGAAGGTTGAATTTTCAGATTGGGTTGAAAGAGTTCTGTCCTAATAGTTTTGTCCCAAGTGCAACAGCAACAATAACAACCATCACAACCATAGCAGCTAATGTTTAATGAATGCTTACTATAAGCCAAGAAGTATTCCAGGCTTTGTATGTATTAATGAATTTAATCCTCCTTACAACTCTAAGGTAGGCAACTATCATTATCCTTATTTACAGATGAAGAAGCTAAGGGGCAAAAAGTTTAGGTAATTTACCCCCAGGCCATATAGCTAGTAAGTGATAGAGTCGGGATGACTACTAGGTGTTTTAGCCAGGAATTCTAAGCTTTTAAATATCTTGCTTTACTGTATTTTCTTAGGAAATATAATCTTCATATGTGTCATTGTTCTCCTCCTCCTAAACCTCCAATGGCTCCCTCTATCTTTTAAATTCAAAATGCAAACTTCACATTGGCATTTAGAGGGCTTCCTGTTGTCAACCCAGTCCTTAATTTTTAGTTACATTTCTCATATTATTTAGAGAGACATGGGTTTTTAGAGTCATAGATGCATGTTTTTATAGTTCAACCCTGTCATTAAATGACTGTGAAAATTTGAAAAAATAAATTATTTCAAGTATCTAAAATTGAGGATAATAAAATTTGGCTGAACAGGTAAATGAAAATAAAGTTTGTAAATGCCTAGTATGTGGTCTGATATATAGGGACACTCATTATTATTTTAAAAATACTTAGTTATCCTCCAGTTAAAACTAATCTGCCCCACACTTTCCTTGCTCTTTTGCATATGCTTATTTTCCCTCTCCACCTTGAATGCTTTTCCTCACATCTCCGGCTATCAAAATCTAACCCATTCTTCGGGGTTTTCTTTTAAGAGTAGACTTCTATCAGAAGTCTAATTGTGACAGTTCCTCCCTGCCATCTCATCCTAAAGTACATTCTTTGATTTGAAACCTAGCACAGTTTTGTATTAATATATATTATATTTGGCCTTGTGTTTGGGGTAATTGTGTATCTAGTCCATACTTCCTACTGGATTATAGGTACTTTGAACAGGAGTCATGTCCTTCTTCTCTCTGTCATCCTTATATCTTAGTTGGGTTTGGTCACATGGTACCTACTGGTGAGAGTGAATCATATCATCAGAAGCTTGAAGTTGCCCATGATCAGTACTATAATCTACAGACCAAGGACAGTGGGAGGACACTATTTTTATGCCATCCCTGCTGCTTAAATACTTCATTTCTTTTAATACCCTTAATAATCATGATACAGTCATTATTATTCTCATTTTACAGACGAAGAAACTTAGATCTAAGAGGGTAAGTGACTTGCTTAAGGTTACATAGAAGGTTGCAGGGATTTGAACTCATATCTGTATGACTTTGTGCTTCACTGGTGTTATTTCTGTTTATTAATAAAAAGAGATACCATCTGATCCACTATCCTTGGTGGTGTCATTGAAATTCAGAACCATAAAATATTACCTGGCCAATTTTTTCATTTTACAGATGAAGAAACTCAGACTCAGGAAGAACAAGAGGCTTACTCAAGGTCACTCATCTAATAAAAGCCAAACTATGTCTAGGTTCTAAGCCAACTCTAAATGTAGTAATTTTCTAAGAGACCTAGATGCCTCTCCCATTGTGGGCCAATGAAATGTATTTCTCTTCTGAACTTCTGGCCCTCTCCTGGGCTCTCATCTTCACAATTAGAGCCTACCTTATTTTGGTTAATGAGATATCAAGATTAATTTTTCTACTGTGAGCCATGTTAGAGGTTATAGATGCTGAGCTCAAGCTATGTTTAGTTTCTAATGGTAAATGTTGGAGCAGATGTACATTTAGTTTTCTTTCTGAAATTAAATAACAATAATGTTGCCACTTCTCAGTTATCTGAACCTTTTAACCTTTCAGAAAACATCCTTTCATATTTTCTGTGTCATTGAAGAAGAGATTAGAGGATTGTATTCAATGATTCCCAAGGTGTCTTAATTCTCAGGTTCTGATTTTGTGATTCTAAGGTTCACAACTTTTACATTTTATATTTATTTGTATGTGTGTGTGTGTTTGATTAATGTTTACACTATAAATTTCATGAGGATAGAGGTTATATATATTTTTGCTCACCACTGTATTTCCAGAACATTCACATAATAGGTACTTAGGAAATTTCATTGATTGAATGAAGAATTATGTGAGGTTTCAAGGCAATTATCATCTCTATTTGACAAATTACTAAAAAAAAGCCAAGAAAAAAATGACTTGCTTGATAAAAACTGTTATTTAGTGGCAGAGCCATTCTGAAACTCTTAACTATTGGCTTATGGGTTGTTGGCATGAGCAAATAAAATAATAAAATTCTGAACCCTTGTAGTCCATCTCATGTCTATTCTTAAAGTCATTACTAGTCATGAGAATTAAATAAGTTCTTAAATACCTAACTGATAATAAAAGATTCCTTTTTAAAAAATAGTTAAATACAACAGCAAGAACTTAAAAACATTTATCAATAATTTTTTTTCCTCCAAGAAATACCTGAGCTCTCAGGTGAATTTCCTCAGCTTCCAACTCTGGGTTTAGAGAAACTTTCATTTTACTCCTGGTGATTGGGGCAGAAGTAATAGAAAAGGCAGCAGCCTCATACCCTAAATAGAATAAAGAAAAGATTGAAAATACTAAGCCTTAGTAAAGTTATAGAATAGGATATACATACCCTCTTAAGAGGGAATTGGCAGAGCAACTTGGGAAAACTAGCCATACCTGTTAAACCTGAACAGGTGAGAACCTTACAACCCAGAAATTCCACTCCTGGTCATATTCCAATAGAAATATGTACATATATTCACAAAAAGACCTATGAGAATAGTCATTGTACTACTTTCTAAATTAATTACCTATAATTACCTAAAGTTAGAGATTACTTAAAATGTTACTAGTAAAATGAATACAGTATGTTCATGCAGTGGTATACCACACAGCAATGAGAATTAAAGCTTTAATTATATCCAGCAATATAGATGAATCTAAGAAATACATGTTGATTGAAAGAAGCCAGATAGGAAAGAGTATATGTTTTATGATTCCATTATTATAAAGTTCCCAAACAGGCAAAGCTATTCTCTATTGTTGAGGTCAGGATAGTGATTATACTTGGAGAAGTTATTTAGAAGAGGGCATGAGGGTGGGAAGAGTGGTTCTGGAATATTAGTAATATTCCATATTTTTAATATTTACTTGAAAGAGAGAGAGGGAGAGAGTGGACACAGGAGCAGGAGGGGCAGAAGGAGAGGGAGAGAGAATCTCAAGCAGACTCCATGCTGAGTGCAGAGCCCTACACATGGCTTAATTTCATGACCCTGTGATCACAACCTGAGTCAAAACCAAGAGTCTGGGACGCCTGGGTGGCTCGGTTGGTTGGGCAGCTGCCTTCGGCTCAGGTCATGATCCCGGCGTCCTGGGATCGAGTCCCACATCGGGCTCCTTGCTCGGCGGGGAGCCTGCTTCTCCCTCTGCCTCTGCCTGCCACTCTGTCTGCCTGTGCTTGCTCTCTCTCTCTAACAAATAAATAAAATCTTTAAAAAAAAAAAACCAAGAGTCTGACTGCGCCAGCCAGGTGCCCCAAGTAATATTCTATTTCTTGATCCATGTGCTGGTTTTATGAATGTGCTCATTTTGTGAAAACATAATGGCCTGCATATTTATTATAAATGAACTTTTTAGTATACTTTTTATTAAATAGTTAAAGCAACAACAATAACAACAACAACAGCATAACAGCTCCCAAGAAAGTAGATTAAAGCTTGATGGTTTAATTGGTACAGCAAAGCAGAATAATACAGGTACAAAGCCAAAATGGTGTTGATGTGATCTAGGTGAGTGAGGGCTCACATCTATGTTGGGACTCAAGCCCCTCCATCTGGTGAGGCCACCATCTCAATATAAGGTTTCCATGTGTCCTATGGCAGAGGGGGCACATTAGCTCTTAACTTCCTTAGCTTGGATGTGACACATGTAAATTTTCCTCAAAATCCATTGGCCTAAATTAGTTCCATGACCCAAACCAAACTGTAAGGGAGCCTGGGAAATATATGGGGACACCTGGATATTTGAGGAGTGTTAATCGACTCTTCCAGAAGCTGGATCTGTGATGTGGCCTTTATCTCAGGGTATATGAGAGATTTGTTTATGCATGCTTTGTATCTACATTAAGTCATGGAATGATTTCCTTGGAGCTTGAGTAATGGTGCTGAAAAAGTAGAACAAGTGTGTGCAGAAAAGGAACTTACTGTTTACCAGACACTGTATATACTGTTTCAGTTGCCTGTTGCTATGTAACAAACCACTCCAAAATTTAGCCAATTAAAACAACAGTAACTTATTTCTCGTGACTTTGTGGATTGACTAGGTACAGCTAACTGGTTTGTTCTTCTGGTCTCCTGTGGTCTCTCATGTGGCTGTGGTCAGGTCTCCCATTCAGCTGGGTAGGGAACCTCCAAGATGGTTCACTTGCCTGGTAATTGGTCCTGGCTGAGGGCTGGAAAATGGGCTCAGTTGAGATGCTAATATAACTGAGCCTCTCTCTCTCTCTGTTATCTTAGGACTTCTCTCTCATAAAGTGGCTTTCCCTCATGACACCTCTAGTAGAGTAGCTGGACTTTCTACAGTGACTTAAGACACCCAAGAATGTAAAAGTGGAGGCTGCCAGGCTTTCTTAAGAATTAGACCTAGAGGGGTGCCTGGGTAACACAGTCAGTTAAGCAACTCAGGTCATGATTTTGGGGTCATGAGATCCAACCCCATGTTGGGTTCCATGCTTAGCATGAAGCCTGCTTGGATTCGCTCTCCCTCTGCTCCCTCCTACTCTCTCTCTTTCTGTCTCTCTAAAAATTAAATAAATAAATCTTAAAATAAAAATTAGGCCTAGAGCTGGCACAGGGTCACTTCTGCTACATTCTGTTAATTAAAAGCCCATCACAGAACCAGCCTAGATTTAAGAGAAGAGAACTATATAATGGCACAAATATGGACAGGTGTGGTTCACTGGGAACCATTAGTGTTAATAGTTCAGAAGTTGGCAAATTGTGGCTGCCAGGTCAAATCCAGCTTATCTGTTTTGTATGACCCTTGAGTAAAAATGATTTTTACAGATGCACATTCAAAATTGATTTGATAATAGGCAACTTGCTTTGAGCCTTTATTTAGTAAATTGTTATTCCTCCCTGAAAATTCCATTCTGTTCATTACTAAACCTGTATTTAAAAAAAAGAAACTCAGTTTATTATTTTATTTTACATTTTGCCAATAAACATTTTGTGGAAATTTATTTTCTCTATTGTTACATAAGTACCTATATAATATAATTTTTACTTCAGCTATCTGGTCCTTTCCAAGAAAAGTTTGCCCATCTCTGTAGTAGATATCACACATTAATTAACGTATTTTTTCCTCATTATATCCCTAGCAAAGATACATTACAATCCTCATTTCTAGGTAAGGAAACAGACAATCAAAAAGACCCAGTGTCAGATGATTCTGACATAGCAGAGGTGGGAATCTCTTAGGATTGGGTTTTGTTTGATGTTGATGCCTGTATTTTTGTGCTCCACTGATGCCTTTTAAGGGATCTCAGTGGAACAGACCTTTAATTTCCTGAGTCTGGGCTTGGTGGCAATTGTTGTCCTGTGTATAAGTGCCTATGGGAGACTCAAATCCCGTTTTACCCATAATAGTTCTTCCCTGCAGTGAAATGTAATGTCTTCTTTCTTCTCCTATACTCATACCCTATAATTTAGACCATTTTACAGATGAAGAAATTGAGGCTAGAGAGTTTCAGTGATTTCCTAAGGTCTCATATTTTCCCCCCATAGGAAGTACCAGGAAAAGTGCTCTTCTAAGATTTGCTTCTGTTCCTCTGTTCCATGGGAACATTTCCTGATACTCCCCCAAATATGAACATTTTTGATCCTTTATTTCTTTATTTGTAAAATAGAACTAATAATTTATGCCCTGTTTTGTCATTGTGAGGATCAAAGGAAAAATTGATATGAAAAGCATTTGGAAATCATTAAACCTTCTATTATTGTACGTTCTTGTCGTGATTATCACCCTTGTTACCATTATTTCTGAAAATCTTTATACTTCATCACTGATCAAAATAATTGCATCAGGATCTCTAAACCTGGATTTTTTTCTTCTGAAATCAAAGATCCTACATATGGATGAGAGGTCTGTCCTAACATTTCATGCCTTAAGGTCTTTGGTATTGAGAGATCAGCCCAGGATTTCTTGGTGCTACATAAAATCTTATGTGATTACAGGTATTGAGCACACTAATACAATCCTGTAATTAGGTGTTATTGTGCTAAGGGGTCTATTACCCTCCACCCACTTGCAGATGTAAGTTGACTTCTGAGAATGTGCACATTGAGGAGAGAATGGGCCTCTAATTAAGTAAATAAATTTAACTCCTTGAAAATTATATTTTAATAAGATAATTCATACCACAAAAATGACAAAGTATATTGAAGTTGTACTAAAAATCTCAAAGCAAGGATATTCACCATGTTAATGATGAAGCCAGGAATAGACTCAGAGACTAAAGCCATAGCTCAAATAATTGTATTGTGTCTCTTAGCACCAGGAGTTTAAACTTCGATTTCAGTGTGAACCTCTGTGGATTTTATTTTGTTATGACTTGGGTGAGGGTTACAAGGAAGTGAACTCCCTTAATTAAAATACACCTTAGCCTGTCCTATAAGAATTGAGATTAGGACTGTGTGAACTCTGGGCAGGGCAGGGAGCAGGCCTAGACTGGTGGCCCTTTTCCTCAAGTCTCATCTTCATCTTTCCAGTCTCTTCCTCTGATCCTTTCTGTCATAAGAATAATGTAGTTACTTCCCCATTTGACCCCCAGTATGTATACAAACCCCTTTGCATGGGTCTTTAAAAAACTAGGGGGGGCTGCAATAGCCTAGCATTTTGAAATAAACTTTATTTACTTAATACAGGAGCAATTTATTTAAGTAAAATAAAATGGGATTGATTTAAACAATATTTTTGTCAAAATGATTCAGAGATAAGTCAAAAATCATGAAACTAAAACCAATTGACTAAGATTTGGGAAACATAATGGTTTTTCCACAGGATCTTGTAAGATGGGGGCCCTTACATATGTTTCAGTTTTTTGTCACACCATTCTCCTCTTGGCTCTAATCACCATGGGTCTCTTACTTTTTCAGATTTCCATGCTGCCTTTGGACTTAAGAATTTTGTGCATGCTGCTTTCTCTACCTGAAAAGCATTCTTACCATCCCTATAGACATACCTTTTGTCTATTATGTCCACTCAACTTTCTTATCTAAGGGAAATGGCATTTTCTGAAATAAACCTGGCACTAGTTCTAAATTATCCCACTGTTAAATGCATTCAGATTATTCTGCATTCTTTCTTAATATATGTTGTCATTTATACTTGTGAGATTATAGGATTATCTCTCTTCCTACTAAATTTTTGCTCTACAAGGTCAAGGACCATGTTTTTGTCCCCCACATTGTACCCTAGTGCTTAACACTCCATAGTATACACTAGGAGGTCAGTAAAGGTGTTAAATGAATTAATAGAAAGAAAATGATTACCAAAAAATGCTTAGGCTACATGAAGGAAATTTAAGGTCCCAAGAGAAATATACCATCCTTGCTAGTACCATTTTCACTTTTTTTTTCCTTTAAAAAAATAAAATAAATAAATTTATTTGAGAGAGAGAGTGAACACATGTACACGCACACAAGCAATGGAAGAAGAAGAGAGGGAAGGAGAAGGACAAGCAGACTCTGCTGAGCATGGAGCCCAACTCATGGCTGGATCCCAGGACCCTGAGATCATAACCTGAGCCTAAATCTAAAGTCAGAGGCTCAACTGACTGAGCCACCCAGGTACCCCTTCACTTAAGGAAAAAAATCATTATCACTATCTTTTTTCAGAGTGATGTTTACTCATACCTGCTCAAATAAAATAACCTTCATATCTTGACAAAGTCACTAAGCAGGAGCAGTCTGTTTATTTGTGGTTGAAACTAAGAGAGAAACAGGCTATTACTGTGTTTTTGGGTTCATTACTTAGAGTAATGGGGTCTCCCCAACATGCTAGATGGTTCCCTGAATATTATAGCTAGACAGAGACAAGTATTCTACTCCATATTTATAGGTCAGTATTCTGACTAGTGCAGATCAAGCTAGCTAGTCTCGAGGTTCAGAAAATAAAAACTGGTTATATAGCCCTAATGGTCTCCATGACTCAACTGCCTTCCTGACCCAGAGTCACCACAGCTTCATGTGCTCAGTTATGATCATTTCCTCCTTGTCCCTCTTCTTTGCCTCAGTTCTAGGTCATAAAAATGTCTTCTTTTATTGTAACTTGTTTCTGATTAGTTCTTTTTACCTTTAATTTGTTTTGAGAGGGCCTTCCTCTGGTATTCCAAAGCTGAGGTTACTATCTCTGACTCACTCCTTGAAGTGTATCCCTCATTGATTTCTCCTCAATGTAACTAAAAATTTCCAAGCAAATCTCATTAAAGAGGATTGGGATAATTGGAGGGATGTTTCTTTTACTGAGGATCTGGGGTTTGTATAGGATGCATGGGAAGAGGAAATGGTGACAAACATTTTGCAAATAATAAATGTTTGATCATGGATATCACCTTTTTAATTTATTATTATTATTATTATTATTATTATTACTTTTAGAGAAAGCAACTTGATCACACCTGTTAATGCCAATGACTAATGGAGCCTTTTAGGAACTTTGTCCTTTTATTGTCTTTGTAGTTCCTTATCTGCCTCTCTGAGCTCTAACTTCTCAATTGATCTTTCTCATTTTCCCCTTCCTTAGTGACACCCAGATATTCCCTGTAAGAAATGTGAGGTAAGCTTGGATTCTAGGGCATAATAAACTGGTTTCCAGTCATGCCATTCACACTTAGAAGTTATATGTTCATCTCTCTTTGTGTGGTTATTTCTATAAAATGATGATAATAATTGCTAAATAAAATTTTTCTGAGCATTAAATATATGTATAGTGCTTAGGATAAAGTGTGGTACATAATAAATGCTCAATAAATATGAATCTGCTCTTCTAAGTTTCTGTGTTCCTGAAGTTCTGCTCTGAACTACAGTTCATTCATAGCTAATTGGTGGGACTCAGCTGATGAATCCCGTGAGGGCTATAGGTCTGATATAATAGCTCTACCTACCTTGGGAAGCTTCTAGAATTTAAGTCATTAATTAAGTTAAGTCATTCATACAGTGATGGAGACTCGAAGTGTGAGAATCCTGTCAGTAAAGTGACTAAACCTGCATGTGGTAAAATGAGCACAGATGCAATGGCAAGAGAGTCTTTTAGTGAAATTCAGAGCTGTTTTGATTAGAAAGCAGTATTGCATATTGGAAAGAGCATGAGCTCTGGCATCAGACAGATCTGGATTTTAATCCTGGCTCTGAGCACCTAGAAGGTGCTCAATAAATGACAGCTGCTGTTGTTGTATCAAATTTGCTTTCACAAGAGATTCGATTAACTTGACTAAGCCAGCCTTTTCTGGGAAGGTTTCACCAGTGTTTCATTAAACATTGGCTTCTGTCTAGCCCTTTGCATATATTTTCCGTCTCCTGATTTTGAACCATGATAATTCCTTCTGGAAAAGGTAAATGACTGAAACTTGATATGTGTCCAGAGCTAAGGTCAAATATGGCATTTCAAAGCCAGTGCAGCTTTTCTAGTTTCTTACAGTTTTTATGCCTTTTTTTTTTTTTAAATAAGGAGAGGGAGAAGATGGCCAATTCAGAACTATCTCTCTTTGCTTGCACTTACTCTTCACACTATTTGGTAACTTAGTGTGGGTAAGCTGGAAGGAAGACCTAGACATTTTTCAGAGTTTTGGTTACAACTAGAAAGACTTTATCTTTGTGAAGGTCCTAAAAAGTATCTGAAGCAGGAGGCATTTTCAAAGCAATTAAAACCAATGTTACTAGGGTGCCTGGGTGGCTCAGTGGGTTAAAGCCTCTGCCTTCAGCTCAGGTCATGATCTCAGGGTCCTGGGATCGAGCCCTGCATCGGGCTGGGCTCTCTGCTCGGTGGGGAGCCTGCTTCCCTCTCTGTCTGCCTCTCTGCCTACTTTTGATCTGTCTGTCAAATAAATAAATAAAATCTTAAAAAAAAAACAAAACAATGTTACTATGTGCCTCTTTGGGAGTGTGTATAGAATAAGAACTAAGCAGTGATTCCATAACCGGACTGTGTTAGGCCCAGGGTTGGGTGCCTTAAGTGAGTTGTACATTCTAACAGTCATTCACCTGTCACTGAGCTTCTTGTGTGGAGTGCTGCTACAGACATGGCATCTCTATTCAAGAAGCGCATAGGCTTGCATATCAAACTCTACCTGCCTCTGGGGTAGATATTTTATTATCTTTCCTTATAGCTAAGGGAAGCATGGCTCAGAGAGGTAAAATTCATCCAAAATTACACACTACTATAGGTAGTGGGTAGTTAAGCTTCAGTTCCTTTTCTCTTTTCTCTAATCAGGTATTTGTTCTTACTATGTTTACTTTTTAGAACTGAACTTGGAAGATATGTACACAGCTATAGTACTCCTCCCTAGAATCCCTTCTTTCTTCTTAGAAAGGCTCCTTTTCCCACTCTAGCCCTGTGGTTTGTAAAGTAGCTGCCTAAAGCAGGATTGTTGATTCAAGCAGAATCAGAGTTATTCCCCAGGGTTTTTCAGATAGGAACTAAGGAAATAAGGTGAAATCTCCAAGATAAATAATTTTGAAATTGTTGGCCTTGATGTTCTCTGACATGTGAAGTAGGTCCCTCTGCAAGTTAAAAATAAAAATAAGCTCAACTCATTTAAAGGGGCTCATAGAGCTTTGAAAACAAAACCAGACAAAATGATACCAGAAGGAAAATTTATAGTTCCATTCCCCTTATAGATATCGATACAAAAACCCAAAATAAATATCTGCAAACCAAATTTGTCAATGTACAGAAAAATACAGCAGTGTACAGGCTAAATAATTAAAAAGGAATAGGATGTTTATATATCCTACATTGAATTTATAAAATTCAAGGGTATTTTTTTTCAAGGGTATTTTAATTACTGTTAATTTACTGCATTTACAGATTAAAGTAGCAAGGGGCGCCTGGGTGGCTCAGTGGGTTAAAGCCTCTGCCTTTGGCTTGGGTCATGATCCCAGGGTCCTGGGACAGAGCCCCACATCCACATCGGGGCTCTCTGCTCAGCAGGGAGCCTGCTTCCCCTCCTCTCTCTCTACCTGCCTCTCTGCCTACTTGTGATCTCTGTCTGTCAAATAAAGAAATAAAATCTTTAAAAAAACAAAAACAAAAATCAGATTAAAGTAGCAAAACCTATAAGACCATCTCAAAAGATGAAGAAAAGTGTGATAAAATTTAATAACTATTTATGACTAAATATAGGAGAGTGGGAATTGAATGCAGTTTCTTTAAACTAGATATAATTATCTATTAAGTCCCAAAATTATTGTTGAAGACCTAGAAACATTTTTCTTAAAATAAAAAGAACAAGAAAAAGATGCTTTCTGCCTTTATGTCTATTCAACATTATACCTGAGGCTCTAACCAGTATAT
Organism: Taxidea taxus jeffersonii; assembly: GCA_003697995.1. Classification (NCBI taxonomy): domain Eukaryota; kingdom Metazoa; phylum Chordata; class Mammalia; order Carnivora; family Mustelidae; genus Taxidea; species Taxidea taxus. The sequence continues at coordinate 15,265 of RCUC01081938.1, forward strand.
ATAATATAAGAAGTAGCAGTGAGAAATAGAATTATTTCTGAAAAACAAAATTACTTGTAATTTATACATGGTATGATTGTCTATGTAAAAAATCCAAGAGTAAATAAATAGAAAATCTGCAGATTGTTAGAAGTAATAGGCTTGTTAGAATTCAGGCTGCTGAATTCTAGGCCAGTATAGAAAAATTGTGCATTTTTAAAAGTATGAGAATGTATAGATGAAGGATATATAGCAACTGAAAATGATAGTCATTTCAGGGATAAAAAGGAGGTGAATGGTTTTCTGGGGAGAAATGGTTCTAAGGAAAACTTTAATATGTTTATTTGTTTTTAAAGATCTGAAGTTAGCAAAATATTAACATGAGTTATACCTGGACATTTCAGTATACATAAACATTTCATATAAAAAATTTAAAAATTCAAACAAATGTAAGCTAATATTGCAGGTCTTCAAAAAATAACAATTTTTGGTATTGAGGTTTAGAGTTATTTAATTGAGACTTTTTTAGTCATAAACAAGGAATCTAATTTTTGTGGTATTAGAAACTTCTAGTTAGTCCTGATGTCTTTGCTTTTATGTAATTGTTTAGATCTATCCTTTGATTACACAGTCAAGACTGTGTGTTTGGTAGTCAGAAGTGCTAGGTACACTCCTGCCTTTATCAATTACTAACTGCTTGACTTACTGGGACCGTTTTCTTTTATTCATTCATTCACTCATTCATTCATTCATTTATTCTCACCATAGCACATACCCTCCTCAATGTCCATCATTCAATTACCCGATCCCTCCCTTCCTCCCCCCAACAACCCTCAGTTTGTTTCCTGAGATTAAGAATCTTGGGGTACCTGGGTGGCTCAGTGGGTTAAGCCTCAGTCTTCGGCTCAGGTCATAATCCCAGGGTCCTGGGATGCAGCCCCGTATCTGGCTCTCTGCTCAGCAGGGAGCCTGCTTCCCCCTCTCTCTCTGCCTGCTTCTCTGCCTACTTGTGATCTCTCTCTCTCTCTCTCTGTCAAATAAATTTACCTCTCTGGTTTCATCTTTTTTCATTTTTCCCCACCTTCCCCTATGATCTTCTGTCTTCTTTCTCAAATTCCCTGTATCAATGAGATCATATAATAGTTAACTTTCTCTGATTGACTTATTTTGCTTAGCATAATACCCTCTAGATCCATCCACATCATTTGAAATAGCAATATTTCATGTTTTCTTTGATGGCTGCATAGTATTCATATATATATGTACACACACACACACACATATATATATGTATATATATTCATCCCACATCTTTTGTTCTCAGGCTCCCTGCTGAGCAGAGAGCCCGATGCGGGGCTCGAACCCAGGACCCTGGGACCATGACCAGAGCTGAAGGCAGAGGCTTTAATCCACTGAGCCACCCAGGCGCCCCCTTCTGTCCATTTCTTGATTGGATTATTTTTTTCTTTGGGTGTTGTGTTTGATAAGTTATTTATAGATTTTGGATACTAACCCTTTATCTGATATGTCATCTGCAAATATCTTCTCGCATTCTGTCAGATGTCTTTTGGTTTTGTTCACTGTTTCCTTTGCTGTGTAAAAGCTTTTGATCTTGATGAAGTCCCAATAGTTCATATTTGCCCTTGCTATCCTTGCTTTTGACGATGTTTCTAGGAAGAAGTTGCTGTGGCTGAGATCGAAGAGGTTGCTGTCTGTGTTCTCCTTGAGGATTCTGATGGATTCCTGTCTCACACTAATGTCCTTCATCCATTTTGAGTCTATTTTTGTGTTTGTTATAAGGAAATGATCCAGTTTCATTCTTCTGCATGTGGCTGTCCAATGTTCCCAATACCATTTGTTGAAGAGAATGTCTTTAATCCACTGGACATTTTTTCCTGGTTTGTCAAAGATTAGTTGACCATTGAATTGAGGGTCCATTTCTGGGCTCTTTATTCTGTTCCATTGATCTATATGTCTATTTTTGTGCCAGTACTATACTGTCTTGATGATTACAGCTTTGTAATAGAGCTTGAAGTTTGGAAGTGTGATGCCACCACCTTTGGTTTTCTTTTTCAACATTCCTCTGAGTATTCGGGATCTTTGCTAGTTCCATATAAATTTTAGGATTATTAGTTTCATTTCTTTGAAAAAAGTTGATGGTATTTTGATAGGGACTGCATTAAATGTGTAGATTGCTCTAGGTAGCATAGACATTTTCACAATATTTGTTCTTCCAATCCATGAGCATGGAACGTTTTTCCATTTCTTTAAGTCTTCCTCAATTTCTTTCATGTGTACTCTATAGTTTCCTGAGTACAGATTCTTTGCCACTTTGGTTAGGTTTATTCCTAGGTATTTTATGGTTTTGGGTGCAATTATAAATAGGATTGACTCCTTAATTTCTCTTTTGTCTTGTTGTTGGTGTATAAAAATTCAACTCATTTCTGTGCTTTGATTTTATATCTAACACTTCACTGAATTCCCATATGAGTTCTAGCAGTTTTGGAATGGAGCCTTTTGGGTTTTCTGCACAAAGTATCATATTATCTGCAAAGAGTGACAGTTTCACTTCTTCTTTGCTGATTTGGATGCTTTCACTTCTTTTTGCTGTCTACTTGCTGAGACTATGACTTCTAGTACTATGTTGAATAGCAGTGGTGAGAGTGGACAGCCCTGCCATGTTCCTGACCTTAGGGGAAAATCTCTCAGTTTTCCCCCCTTGAGAATGATATTTGTAGTGGGTTTTTTCATAGATGGTTTTGATGATATTGAGGTATGTGCCCTCTATCCCTATACTTTGTAGAGCTTGATCAAGAAAGGATGCTGTACTTTGTCAAATGCTTTTTGAGCAACTATTGAGAGTGTCATATGGTTCTTGTTCTTTCTTTTATTAATGTATCATATCATATTGATTGATTTGCAGATGTTGAACCAACCTTGCAGCCCTGGAATAAATCCCCTTGGTCATGGTGAATAATCCTTGGATTATATATAATCCAAGAGGATTATAGGTCATGTTGGATCCTATTGGCTACTATTTTGGTGAGAACTTTTGCATCCATGTTCATCAGGGATATTGATCCTGTAATTCTCCATTTTAATGGGGTCCTTGGTTTTAGGATCAAGGTAATGTTGCTCTCATAAAATGAGTTTGGAAGTTTTCCTTTTATTTCTATTTTTTGGAACAGTTTCAGGAGCATAGGTATGAATTCTTCTTTAAATTTTTGATAGAATTCCCCTGGGAAGCTGTCTGGTCCTGTACTCTTGTTTGTTGGGAGATTTTTTTTTTTTTAAAGATTTTATTTGTTTATTTGACAGAGAGGTAGAGAGAGAGCATAAGTAGGCAGAGTGGCAGGCAGAGAGATGGGGAGAAGCAGGCTCTCCACTGAACAGTGAGTCCCCCAGTGTGGGGCTCAATCTCAGAACACTGGGATTATGTCCTGAGCCAAAGGCAGCTGCTTAACCAACTGTGCCACCCAGGCGCCCCTGTTGGAAGATTTTATGATGACTGCTTCAATCTCCTTACTGTTTATGGGTATGTTCAGGTTTTCTATTTCTTCAGTTTTGGTAGTTTATGCATCTCTAGGAGTGCATCCATTTCTTCCAGATTGTCAAATTTGCTGGCGTACAGCTGCACATAGTATGTTCCTATAATTGTTTGTATTTCTTTGGTGTTGGTTACAAACTCTCATTTTTCATTCATGATTTTATTAATTTGGGTCCTTCTCTTTTCTTTTTGATACATCTGGCAAGGAGGTTATCAATCTCATTAATTCTTTGAAAGAACCAGCTCCTAGTTTCATTGATTCGTTTTACTATTCTGGTTTCTATTTCTTGATTTCTGCTCTGATCTTTATGATTTCTCTTCTCCTGTTGGGTTTAGGCTTTATTTGCTGTTCTTTCTCCAGCTCCTTTAGGTATAGCATTAGGTTGTGTACATGAGACCTTCCTTATTTCTTGAGAAAGGCTTGTATTGCTGTATACTTTCTCTTAGGACCATCTTTGCTGCATCCCAAAAATTTTGAACTTTGTATTTTCATTTTTTTTCCATGAATTTTTTTAGTTCTTCTTTAATTTTCATTTCTTTTCAGTGTTCCAGGATTCATTGTTTATGCATCACACTCAGTGCTCCATGCAATATGTGCCTTTCTTAATACCCAGAAACAGGCTCCTGGTTGACCCATTCATTCTTTAATAGGATGCTCTTTAGCCTCCATATATTTGAGTTCTTTCCATCTTTCCTCTTGTGACTGAGTTCTAGCTTAGCATCGTGGCCTGAAAATATGTAAGGAATGGTCCCAGTTTTTGGTACCAGTTGAGACCTGATTTCTGACCCAGGATGTGATCTTTTCTGGAGAATGTTCCATGTGCACTAGAGAAGAATGTGTATTTTGTTTCTTTGGGATGGAATGTTCTGAATATATCTGTGATGTCCATCTGTTCCAGTGTTTCCTTTAAAGCCTTTATTTTCTTGTTGATCTTTTGCTTCGATGATCTGTCCATTTCAGTGAGGAGGGTGTTAAAGTCCCCTACTATTATGGTATTATTGTCGATGTTTTTCTTTGATTTTGTTATTAATTGATTTATATAGTTGGCTGCTCCCATGTTAGGGCCATAGATATTTAAAATTTTTAGATCTGGTGGACCTGGGTGGCTCAGTTGGTTGAGTGACTGACTTCGGCTCAGGTCATGATCCCGGAGTACCAGAATCGAGTCTGGCATCAGGCTCCCAGCTCCACAGGGAGTCTGCTTCTCCTCTCTCATGCTCTCTTTCACTGTCTCTCTTTTAAGTAAATAAATAATATCTTTAAAAAAATAGAATAAAATTGTTAGATCTTCTTGTTGGATGTACCCTTTGAGTATGATATAGTGTCCTTCCTCATCTCTTATTGTAGTCTTTGGCTTAAAATCTAATTTACCTGATATAAGGATTGCCACTCCAGCTTTCTTTTGATGTACATTAGCATGGTATTGTTTCCCACCCCCTCACTTTAAATCTGGAGGTGTCTTTTGGTGTAAAATGAGTCTGTTGCAGACAGCATATACCAATGTTTTGTTTGTTGTTTTTTTGTTTGTTTTTGTTTTTTTTTTTTAGATCCATTCTGATACACTGTGTTTTTTGATTGGGGCATTTTTCCCATTTACATTCATGGTAATTATTGAATGTATGAATTTAGTGCCATTGTATTGCCTGTAAGGTGATTGTTACTGTATATTGTCTGTTCCTTTCTGGTCTATGTTACTTTTAGGTTCTCTCCTTGCTTAGAGGACCCCTTTCAATATTTCCTGTAGAGCTGGTTTGTGTTTGCAAAGTTTTTCAGTGTTTGTTTATCCTGGAAGCTTTTTATTTTCTTCTGTTTTCAAAGACAGCTGGATACAGTATTCTTGGCTGCATATTTTTCTCGTTTAGTGCTCTGAATATATCATGGTAGTCCTTTCTGGCCTGCCAGATCTCTGTGGATAGTTTTGCGGCCAATCTAATATTTCTTCCATTGTAGGTTACCTACCTCTTGTCCCTAGCCGCCTTTGGGTTTTTCTCTTTGTCTCTGAGACTCGTAAGTTTTACTATTAGAGAAAGGGTTCTGGACCTATTTTTATTGATTTTGAGGGGGGTTCTCTGTGCTTCCTGGATTTGGATGCCTGTTTCCATCCCCAAATTAGGGAAATTCTCTGCTCAAATTTGCTCCTATATACCTTCTGCCCCCCTCTCTCTTTCTTCTTCTGGGATCCCAATTCTAATATTTCGTTTTATGGTATCACTTATCTCTTGAATTCTTCCCTCATGGTCCAGTAGTTGTTTTTCTCTCTTTTGCTCAGCTTCTTTATTCTCCATCATTTGGTCTTCTATATCACTGATTCTCTCTTCTGCCTCATTTATCCTAGCAGCAAGAGCCTCCATTTTTTTATTGCACCTCATTAATAGCTTTTTAAAAAATTTCAACTTGGTTAGATGTTAGTTCCTTTATTTCTCTAGAGAGGGATTTTATTTCTGAACTCTAGTTTTGACATCTTATAATGTCTGTATTGCTTAGGTCCCTAGCCATCGGTAGTACCTCTTGTTCATTTTTTTGAAGTGACTTTTTCCACTTTGTCTTTTTTTCCAGAGGAGAATAGATGAATGAGAGAACAAAAATGGTAAAATTTTAACAACGACCCTAGAAGAATATACACTAAACAATTCAGAAGAGACCTGAAACTAGGGGGGAAAGAAAGGAAAAATAAATATGATCAAGCTGCTGTATAGAATAGAGCCACACACTTGATTTTGGGTGTATTTTGGTCTGTTAGAAGAAACTGTCTCTCATAATTTTAAAGAAAGAATATATATATATGAATATATATGAATATATATATATTTATACATATAAAAGAATTTTTTATGATTAATAATTTTTATGACATATATTTTTATAATTTATAATTTTAAAGAAAGAATTTATAATTTAAAAAAGAATATATATATTTACATTTATATATATAAAAGAATATATATACATATATATATAATGGGTAAACAGGGTGATGGGTTGGAATATGACTGTATGGGTGAAAATTAAAAAAACATTTTACAAAGTGATAAGATAAAAGGTTGGTTGAAAAAAGAAAAAAAAATAGAATGTGATCAGGGTGGAGATTAGAACAAAGCCGTGTATATTAGATTTAGGGTATATTTTGGTCTGTTGGCAGAAAACAGTATCCCAAAATTTTAAACAACAAAGAACTTAGATGTATAGAAAAAATAAGGTTAAATACAATGAAGGGATACAATATGAGTATAAAAATGAAAATTAAAAAAGATTTTAAAATGGTATTAATAAGATAAAATAGGTTAAAATAAGAAAAATGAAACACTCAAAAAACAGAAAAAGAAAAAATAATGAAAATTAGAAAGACTTAACTTTTGAAGTACTCAGGAATCATCAAACAAAAGCCATGAATTCTAAGTGCTATATTCCCCTAGCACTGGTGCTTTGCAGTTCTCATTGATCAGTACACTTGTTCTTGGCTTGATGTTCTTGCTAATCTCAGGGAGGTGCCTGTTGCAGTGATTCTCAAATATCTTTGGCTGAGGCCGAATTGCACAGTCCTTTCCAGGGGTCAGGGTAGTAATTTGGTCTGGTTTGCTCTCAGTAGCTTAGTAGCTTTTGTTCCCTGAAAGCTTTCTGTATAGCTTTGAAGGAGGAGAATGAAAATGGTGGCCTCCCAGTCTCCAGCTCTGAAACTAGGAGCCAAGAGCTCAGGGCATCACTCCTCAGTGTGCCCTCAGAGAAAAGCAGTCAGTCATCCTGTCTCCCTGGGCTCTGGCCATGCTCTGTGCTCACCCAGCCTGTGACCGAGCTTTTCTATCTCTGGCGCATGGTCCCATTTCAAGTCTCCAAACCTAGCAGATTCCTCTACCATGCTTCTGCACCGCTCATCCTGAAGGATGAAGGAAGGGGTCTCCCAGGATCTGCCACTTGTGGGATCCCTGCTAGAAGAGCAATGATCTGACTATGCTTCGGATCACAGTTTAAGGTAACCTCGAGCTGAGAGCCCAGTCCTCAGCTTCATCTCTGGACCCAGCTGCTCCACTCTGATACTTGGAGGTTCTGCCATACTCAGGCACCCCTAGTCTCTCTGTGACCCCACGAGTCCTAAGACCACACTGTCCCAGCAAGGGCTCCATACCCATCTTAGCCTCTGGAGTGATGTCCCTCAGTGAAAAGAAGACTTTTCAGACTTCTGAAAGTTCTGATTTTGTGCTCTGATGCTCTACTGCTTGCTGGGAGCCGCCCTCTCCCCCTACGGTCTATCTTTCCATATATTGCCTCGGATTCACTTCTCTGCATGTCCTGCCTTCCAGAAACTGGTCTCTTCTCTGTTTGTAGAATTGCTTTTATTCTTCTCTTTGATCTCCTGTTGAGTTTGTAGGTGTTCAGAATGGTTTGAAAACTATCTAGCTGAATTACTGGGACTAGACAAAATTTAGGTCTCCTACTCCTCTACCATCGAAAAACGGGTTTTTCATTTATAAAACTAAGGTGATTGTGGCACCTACCTCGTTTAGTTGTGCTGACGATAAAATAAGATAATGCATGTATAACATTTGGTGTAATATCAGGTGCATTGTAAAATACACTATAAATGTTAGCTGTTGCTTAAACTTTTTCAAGTTCTGAAGGGTACTATAAGAATTGAATTAATAACCTGAGTAAAACTAATAGTATAATGCCTGACACTAGTGCTTTTTAAATCTTAATTCCACCTCCCCTTCTCTACCTCCCCCACTGCTTCCTTTTTTTTTTTTTAATATTTTTATTTATTTGACACACAGAGAGAGAAATCACAAGTAGGCAGAGAGGCAGGCAGAGAGAGGAAGGGAAGCAGGCCCCCTGCCGAGCAGAGAGCCCGATGCGGGGCTCGATCCCAGGACCCTGGGATCATGACCCAAGCTGAAGGCAGAGGCTTCAAACCACTGAGCCACCCAGGCCCCCCCCCACTGCTTCCTTTTGAACACTTAATTAATTTTTTAAATTTTCCCAGGTACTGTGTTGAATTGAATATCTTTGATCTCATTTGACTTACAATTTTTCTAGCATTTATACTTATATGCGGACAAAGACTGTGTTTCTTCATTGTTTTATCACAGCTTGAATTATAACACCTACTGCTCACAAAAAAATATCCATATAAATTTTTCCCTATTTCTTCACTTAGGACAAATACATGGAGCTGGATTATTTTTGCTAAGTGTGCCTGATTGTATGGAAGAAATGTACTTTTCTTCCTCTAGATTTCCACATGTTTACAACACATGAAGAAATGTTTATTTATCCAGGCTTTTTTTCAGAGATGGAGGCTGGCCATGAGATTTGTCCTCATCTAAAATTGAAGGTGATGCTAAAGTCAAAGGAGAGTGCATAACCATGAATGATATAGGTACCTGGGGCAACAAGCCAGAAGGAAAGGCCTAAATAGGTCCCCAATCTGAGGAGGGTGGACAGGAAACACTGAAAACTGAATGAGGAGAGCCAAGTATCACTGGATCTTATAAGGAAAATGTAATGGCTGGTTAAGGGAGTTTGATGGTTTGGAATTCATAAACTGGGATGGGCTTTCTCCCTATGGCTAACTTTTCCAAATTCTTTGTATCATGACATAAGAGGCTCAAATGTATTTAAACCAGGTGATGGTGGGTACCATTTCTAAAGAGAGGTGATCTCATTAATCTATTGAATATTACTATTTTAAAAGAACAAGCCATTTTGTGGTGCCTTTCTTAGATTACTTCTGAAAAATAAGTGAAGATTTTCTTTTTATTTCCTTCTGTAAAGGTAGTCAAGAGTGAATTGGGCACATACTTGAGAAAGAGCATGTGAACGCTCCAGTTTGCTATCTGATTTCAGTGTGAATAATCAGGACTCTGGAGTCTAATTGGAGCAGTGTGAGAAGAGATGATACTTCATACTTCATATACTCCTTCCAAAGCAGTCATCAAACCACAGCAGCTATAATAGCAGGGCCTCTAATTGCTAATCAAATGAAAGGAATAAATGAAAGGAATATTTTCATGAAATTTTTCCCTTAGATTTGAATAAAGGGAATGTGTTTTGATGTACCAGATTTTATGGTGTGATGAAAACAGAGCCAAGAGTTAGTGTGTTCTGTTTTTGTAACAGGCATGATTGGCAAATCCTTTGAGAAAATTTATAAGCTAATGTTAATGTAATCCATACTAACCTGCAAGAGGTATCATATGTAGTCACTAATTTATTTTCTAATGAGTACATATGCATTTTTCTAGAAAGGAATTAAGGAGTTTCTGACAATCTTAGTATTCCCAGAGAGAGGTGGGATGATTTGTAAAGAAAGAGTAAATTTTCTATAAAAATTTCCTATGCTTAAAAATAAAATAAATCTCCCTTATCCCACTATAGTTCATATGGTATTAATGAATCATTCCTATTAAATTTGGGTAACTGTAGTTTTGTTCCCTTGCTCATATTTTATTATTGACTTATTTATTTAAAAAGAAAAAAAAACTGGAGGTATTATACTATAATATGAAAAGCAAAGGGTTTTGGAGTTCAAGTCCTCCATTTCTTAGCTATGTGACCTTGGAAAATTTTAAATTAAGCTGAGTTTTACTTTTATCATCTCTTAAGTTGAGGTAAAAAAATGTCTTTTACTGTTGCAAAGCTATGTTTTCTTAAATTTTGTGACCTAGGCAACTCAGTCTTATGAAAATTTGTTTTATTTAAATTCAGTTTTGTTATCATGTAGTATATTACTAGTTTCAGGTATAGAAGTTAAAGATTCATCAGTTATGTATAACATCCAGTACTCATTATGTCAAGTGCCCTCCTTAATGCCCATTATCCAATTACCGCATTGCCCTTCACCTAACTGCCTTCTAGCAACCCTCAGTTTCTTCCCTATAGTTAAGAGTCACTTATGGTTTGCCTCCCTGTTTTTATCTTATTTCATTTTTCCTTCCCTTCCCCTATGTTCATCTGTTTTGCTTCTGAAATTCCACATATGAGTGAAATCAAATGGTATTTTTCTCTGACTGACTTATTTTGCTTAGCATAATAACCTCTAGTTGCATCCTTGTCATTGCAAATGGCATGATTTCTTTTTTTTGATGGCTAAGTAATATTTCATTTATATATAGATAAATATTGATATATAGATAATTAATATCTAGATATAGATATATCTATAGATACATATATCTACATATCTATAGATCTATAGATATATCTATAGATATCTATATCATATATATATCAATATACCATATCTATAGATATATTGATATATATATGATATATATTGATATATATAACTCACATCTTTATTAAAAATATTTTTTTAAAGATTTTATTTATTTATTTGTCAGAGAGAGTGAGCACAGGCAGATAGAGTGGCAGGCAGAGGCAGAGGGAGAAGCAGGCTCCCTGCTGAGCAAGGAGTCTGATGTGGGACTCATCCCAGGATGCTGGGATCATGACCTGAGCCAAAGGAAGCCGCTTAACCAACTGAGCCACCCAAGCGTCCCTTAAAAATATTTTATTAATTTATTTGAGAGTGAGAATGAAAGAGAGGGAGAGAGCATGAGAGGGGAGAGGGTCAGAGGGAGAAGCAGACTCCCTCTGAGCAGGGAGCCCAATACGGGACTCAATCTTGGGGCTGCAGGATCATGACGTGAGCTGAAGGCAGTTGCTTAACCAACTGAGACACCCAGGCACCCACACCACATCTTCCTTATCCATTCATCTGTTGAAGGACACCTGGGCTCTTTCCATAGTTTGGCTATTGTGGACATTGCTGCTATTAACATTGGTGTGCATGTAGGCATCTCACTCTTAAAGAGACACTTACTTTCAGGGTTGTGTATATAGAGAGTTGGTATATGAGAGCGAGTGTCTCATTAAATTTTGTGCCCTTGGCATCTCATTTGCCTCACCTTGGGCCTACCCCACTGCCCTGTAATGGTAGGGATGTTAAATATGTGAGGGAGGAAGGGAGAAGTGGGAAGGAAATTGGTGCTAAGTGAGGATAAAGGGGTATGTAGAAGCCATCACAGAAGGCCTCATCAGCTATGTTAAGAAGTTCAAACTTTATTCTGAGGGCAAATAATTAAAAAGAGATTTCTTGATAAATCATTAAAAAGTTTCCACAGAAGAGAAATTTATTTAGAATTTAATTTGATAAAGATCATTTTGCTGTTAGTGAGGGAAAAATGGAAGATCAAGATTCAGTGTGAACCAGTTAAGAGGTAAATGCAGTCCCTCAGGTGAGAGATGATGATAGCCGAGATTGGCATAAAGACAGTGGGATGGGGGAAAATGGAAATGCTTGAGAGTTGTTTACAAGGTAGAATCATTAGATTTTGGTTATGAATTAGATGTAGACAGTAGTCAAAAATCATGGAAAATGTCAACGAAGTTCTGAACTTGTACAGCTCTGTACATTATGGTTTCATGTCGTGAGAATAGGGAATAGTGGAGGAAAAAAACAGAAAAGAAGATTTTGATTTCAATTTGGACACGTAGAATTTTAAGTATCTGCAAAATGTCAAGTAGAACTGTTTAGTAAATAGTTCATTATATTAGATAAGAATTTAAGAGCATGGTCTACACTGGAGATACAAAAGTGGGAACCAATCAGCCATGAATGATATTGCCTGGTAAGGGCATGCTGTTGAAAAGAAGGCCCAGAAAAGACCACGAGAGAATGCCAACATTTAAAGTTTAAGTATAGGATAAGAAGCTGGCAAAGTCTGATAAGGTCTGTCCAGGAAAATAGGAAATATCCACAGCATCAAATAAGAAAACTTGGTCCTGACCTGCACAAAGCTCACAACTGTACCTCTTCCTGGAATGCAGTATTCTGGGATCCGTTCCCCATTACTTTGTTCATGGCTCTCTTTGTGAAATATGAAGCCTCACCTGCCTGAAATTCCTTTTTCTAACCTGCATCAATTCCTTGCCCTTTGCCTCAGTGCCTTTCTTCATCTTTGCCCAAACTTTGTATATCTGATGTTTGATCTTCTGGTTCTTTGTCCTTGATTCTTTGTTACAATTTCGATTATACTTCTCCACCCCATCAGATTATCCTACCAGGTTTGCCTTGACTCAGATCAGATAACTGTTTCACCAATTAAAGGCCCAGTGTGGGTAGTATTTCATTATTATCATTGGGAAGCCATGCATAGCTAAGCATTACCTTACAGCTTTCATAGTCCCTTTGGCTAGTTGATTACAAACCTATCTAAAGCATTCCATCCCACTGAACTCACTTGCTGGAAATAATTCCTTGTAGGCAAAATAGAATGACAAATGCTTAACTTATATAAGCAAGTTGTATTAAGTTCTATCCGAATTATAAAGTGGAGAGTATTAAATATTGAAGACCACCAACAATTCAAATATAAAGAGAAAATAGTACTTGTTTGTGTGTGTGTGTGTGTGTGTGTGTGTGTGTGTGTGTATAATAAGTCATTGTTTAATGAGCTTAAGAGACCTCCAGGAGGGCATCACAAATTCATACAATTTCTTTTTTTGACTTGTCTCTGGGTTGATGCAAATTACTGTGAAAAAAATAAACTTCTTGATCTGGACTTTTTCTGTGGGACTCTCCTCTCTAGGAAGGTCAAGCTCTAAGAAAAGCTGATAAGGACGTTTGGATAAGATGCTGCTGATTTAACAAAACTACAATGATACCACCTCATATCTGTTAGAATCGCAAAAATTAACAACACAGGAAACAACAGATGTTTGCATGGATGTGGAGAAAGGGGAACCTTCTTACACTGCTGGTGGGAATGCAACCTGGTGCAGCCACTCTGGAAAATAGTATGGAAGTTCCTCAAAAAATTAAAAACAGAATGACCCTATGACCCAGCCACTGTACTCCTAGGTATTTACCCAAAAGATACGAAAATACTGATTTGAAGGGACACATGTACCCTGATGTTTATAGCAGCATTATCAACAAGACCCAAATTATGGAAGCAGCCCAAGTGTCCATCGACTAATGAATGGATCAAGAAGTTGTGGTATATATATGGAATATTACTCAGCTATAAAAAGAATGAAATCTTGCCTTTTGCAATGATGTGGATGGGGCTAGAGAGCATAATGCTAAGCAAAATAAGTTGGTCAGAAAAAGACAAGTACCATATGATTTTACTTATATATGGAATTTAAGAAACAAAATAGTTGAACAGAGGGGAAGGAAAAAGGGAGAGAGAGAGAGAGGCAAATCATAATATACACTCTTTAATTATAGAGAGCAAACTGAGGGTTGCTGGAGGGGAGGTGACGGGATTGGGTTGAGTAAGTGCTAGGGATTAAGGAGGTCACTGTGGTGGTGAGCACCTGTTGTTGTATGGAAGTGATTAATCGTTTAATTCTACTGCGAAACCAATACTACATTATATGTTAACTAATTGGAATTTAAATAAAAGCTTGAAACAAAACAAATCAATTAAAAAATTTAAAAATATACTTAGCTGAGGCCCAAAGTCACTTATATTGAATGGTTTCTTCTTTCGGTCAAAGTATAACTTGAAGATATAATATTTGAAAATGTTATTATATCAATGCATTAAAGGAATAGTGGCATGTCAGAGGAAGAAGAAGAAGAAGAAGGAGAGGGAGAGGAGGAGGGAGGAGGGAGAAAAGAGAAGAAAGAAGAAGGAGAGAGAGAGGGAGGGGAGGGGGAGGAGGAGGAGGAGGAGGAGGAAAAGAAGCTACTGATTTAAGGAGTAACCCAGTCTGGGACGCCTGGGTGTATCAGTTGGTTAAGCGGCTGCCTTCAGCTCAGGTCATGATCCCAGCGTCCTGGGATCAAGTCCCACATCAGGCTCCTTGCTCGGCAGGGTTCCTGCTTCTCCCTCTGCCTCTGCCTGCCACTCTGTCTGCCTGTGCTCTCTCTCTAACAAATAAATAAATAAAATCTTTTAAAAAAGGAGTAACCCAGTCTGTCTTCAATACACAGTTGATTCTTCTTTTTGAAGAGATACAACTTAGAACAGTATAGTAACCTGAGCACTGAGCACTAGGACAGCTTGATTCCAGTTTCTGTTTTGACTATAGTTCACTCTTTGAACTTGAGAAATTTGCTACCTCTCCTAGGGCTTTTGTTTTCCTATTTATCAAATGAAGAAGTTAAAAGAGTGGATTAAATTATTCTAAGATCCTAAATGAGAATCTAGCATTTCTGGTAAAAAAAATATCTGCCTCATAGATCTTGATCATAAGAGATAGATAAGTTTTGGGAAAGCCAGATTTTTTTCTGAGCAGTTTTTTTTTGTTTTTTGTCACATGAATGTTGATAAAGAATCTTGAAGCTGGAAGATAATTCAGAGTGCAGGAATTTCCTCAGCAATGAACTGGCCCACTGGCTATTCAGCCTCTTCTTAGACACTTCTAGTGGTAAGAATTCATGTTTTATAGAATCTGTCCGTTTTAATGTTGGGCTGATCTGATGACTGTTAAGTTCTTCCTTACATTAAACTGAAACCTCTATAGTTTCTGCCCACTACTTCCTCATTTTTTTAAAGATTTTATTTATTTATTTGGCAGACAGAGATGACAAGCAGGCAGAGAGGCAAGCAGAGAGAGAGGAGGAAGCAGGCTCCCTGCTGAGCAAAGAGCCTGATGTGGGGCTCAATCCAGGACTCTGGGATCATGACCTGAGCTGAAGGCAGAGACTTTAACCCACTGAGCCACCCAGGTGCCCCACTACTTCCTCATTTTGTCAGATGCACATACCTAATTTAAATCCCATCTTCATTATTTATTAGATTTGTGAGAGAAGGAATGTCACTTCATTTTTTTGAGCTTCTGTTTCCTCATCTGATAATTGGGTATTTTAGTTCCAATCTCCCATGATGCTTTGATTAAAATAGATAACACATATTGGTTGCTTGTCCCAGGCTCTGGATGAGAAAGACTTTGTAGAGGACTTGGTACTTGGCAATAATTATGCAGGATGGATAGGAATTCTCTGTAGAGGAGAGTGGGGTAGGGAGGAGACTGGTTGGGCCTTTGGGACAGGAAATATAGCATAAACAAAAACGTATATATATGTTTTTGTTTATGCTATATTACCTGTTTTTGCATATGCTATATATATGCTATATATATGTTTTATATATATAAATTTATACATAATATTTATAAATATAAATTTATATTTCTATAAATATATAATAAATCATTTAAAATATAAATATATAAATGATTATAAATATAAATATATAAATTATATATATATAGCGCCATGAAAACAATGTGCAAAAAATTTCTAGTGGTCAGGTTTGGCTCGATCTTTGAATGCTTTGCGCCAAGGGCAGAGAGTGATAGATGATCCCAGACAAATAAGCTACAGGTAGACTGTAAAAGGACATGTACACCACATCACATTCTAAAATTACACTACTTCTAGATGCTACTGAATTTAGAGGAAATGATAAAGAGTGGATAGTTGAACCAGTATTTAAATTTAAGTCTTCTGAGACCATGTCTCACAACACTATAACTTTTTGGACACAAAAGGTAATCATTTTTTAATTTTTATAGAATTCTAGTAAACAACTTGCTTCCTCCTGGCACTCTGGAATGAAATCCAAGAAGGACTCTGACCCAGTTCCTGAGGCCTTCCACTTGGCTTCCAGCAGGAGAAAGTGCTGTTCTGTCAGTGAAGCCAGTGTATTTCTTTGCTTTCTCTGAATCTATGTTTATGATAAAAGAAAATTTGGGAGAAAGAAGAGAATATTCTACCTATTTTTATATACATGGCCGTGCAGTATAGTAAAAAGGGTTCTGACTATTTGACAAACAACTTGGATTCAAATCCTAACTCTGCCATTTACTAGCTGTATATATTATGGATGTCTTACTTTCTCGTGAGCATCAGTATGTTCATCAGTAAAATGGGAATTATCGTCCTTGCTATGCCTTTTTTTTCTAATCATAACAAAGGAATTAGATTATTGTTAAAACCCTTTAGAAATCATAAAGTGATATTTTATTCCTACTACTATTAGGAAATCACCAACATGAGAGTACACTAGTACTAATCAGGATTGCTCTACAATATGTTGACTGGACTCAGGGTAAAATCATTAAGATCAGTAGTTTATCTTCAGTTGCTTAGACCTTTTCACCCTGTCATTTTTCATTTTGTTTCCCATCTTCTCACTTCTTTGGTTTGAAGAGACTGGTGCTCTATAGCTCTCTCTTCCCTTCCTTTACTAGATGTTCCCAGGATAGGCTCTACTAGTATATTTTTGAGGCCAAGGTGTGAAGATCAGTAACAAGATATGTCTTTCATACAGTTTCCTATTGGAACCTCATATTTAATTATAAAAGGAAAAAACATTATTTATTCATTAAAATGATTTATTCAATGCATAACTTGTACTTTATCCATGGTGAAATAATTTGAGAGATTTAGTTTAAACTGAGAAGTCAGTTTAGGGAATTCAATGATTCCTATTTCATTTATTGATGTGTTTGTCATTTATTCTATCTCTCCTGTATGTATGTATGTATGTGTGTGTGTGTGTGTGTGTTTATTTTAAAGATTTTATTTATTTATTTGACAGAGATAAAGATTACAAGTAGGCAGAGAGGCAGGCAGAGAGAGGGGGGAAAGCAGGCTCCCTGCTGAGCAGATAGCCTGATGTGGGGCTTGATCCCAGAACCCTAAGGACCCTGAGACCTTGACCCGAGCTGAAGGCAGAGGCCCAACCCACTGAGCCACCCAGATACCCCTTGTATTTAAAAATATTTTGGGGGGCACCTGGGTGACTCAGTGGGTTAAAGCCTCTGCCTTCAGCTCAGGTCATGATCCCGGGGTCTTGGGATCAAGCCCTGAATCAGGCTTTCTGCTCAATGGGGAGCCTGCTTCCCTTGCTCTCTCTCTGCCTGCCTCTCTGCCTACTTGTGATCTCTGTCTGTCAAATAAATAAAATCTTTAAAAAAATTTTTAACAGCTACTATGTGCTAGACACTGTGTTAGGCAACATATAAGCCAATAAGGACTTAATGGTACCACTTAGATTGTCATGCATTAGGTTCATAATGTTTTAAATGGCCTTAGTTTATTCTTAAACATAGCTCCTAGAATGAAACAATTTGGTGTGGGGACAAGAACAAAAGCATAGATATAAGATAGTCTTAGTTCTCTTACATCAGCTGTTTTTTAATTCCTGCTATGTGACATTGGCAAGCTGCTTAACTTTCCTGACTTCTCTTGACTATAAAATGGGAGAGGCACAATACATATTAAAGCACATGGTTCACTTCCTGGTACATAGTAGGGGCTCCATGAATGGTAGTTATGTTCTCTTCTTTCTTCCATTTTTTGCCTCTTCCACTTGTGTATATCCCTGCTAGTACTGAAAACAAAAAAAGAAGTCACTGACTTAGCAAGGTTGAAATATATCAGCCCCAGGAGCAGTTTTGCAGATGGTCTGAAACAGAACATTTACAAAAGGGTATTTGTTGTTCATTATAATTTCTCACACTCTTCTCAGTTTACAAAGCACATTTATACATATCATCTCATATAATCCTCTTAACAACCATGTAAGTTGAGATTTATTATCTGATCTTCTGGGTGAGGAAACTGAGGCTTGCAAAGATTTAGTGACTTTCTAATCACATAATTGGAATTGGCTCTTGATCTTTTAATAAGAAATCTTTTATTTATCTTGCTGTTTCACACTAAATTTTCATCTTAAAAATTTCCGGTTTACACCTAGCTTTCCCATTTTCCTGGCTACAGGCCTGTCTTTAAGACTAGGGCACTGATACAACTTTTTTCTTATTTTTCCTTCACAGTGTATGAAACTGATGCAGTCCAGAATGTAGATGAGAATCCCAGAGATTAGTCTGGCTGTCTAGAGAACAAAACTTAATTCAGACTCTCATCAATTCTTACTTAGACTATTGTAATAGGCCTCCTTCTTCCTGTGACTCCTTAATGTTGACCTTTCATACCCCTAAGGACGTTTTTTATACTGTAAAACTGAACTCTGCTCAAACCCTTTCTATACTTAAGACAAAACAAAACAGTGTTTTCCCATTTGCAGAACTGAGATCTGAGCAACTTGGGCTGCATCAAGGCTCCTTAGCTTCCATTGTGTCCTGATAAGCATCCTACCTTTCAGTAATATCTGTCTTGCCTTAAGAGCCCTCGTAGATGTTTTTTCTTCTGCAAATTCTCTCCTCTTCATCTCTCTTAGTGAACTCTTTTTTTCCCCCTTCAGATTTTCCAAAATCTGAGTTGGATTCGATGACCCTCTATCAAATCACCACAAGATTCTTCCCTACGCAGTGTCATACCTCTTCTTAGACTGTACAGTAATTGCCTATTTTTTTCATGTGTATGCCTTGAGTGCAGGGCCCTTTCCTTTATTCCTCTGTATTCCTATTGCTACCTCTAGTTCTTGACAGTTGTTCATCACTAAATATAAGCATACCTGTAGATTTTTGAGGTGTTTGTTATCAACTGGAGTTAGTTCTCATCTATTCCTATTTTTCTGAGTTTTTGTTATGAATGTGATACTGAATTTTGTCAAATAATTTTTCTGCATCAACATGTATGATCATTAGATTTTTTTTCTTTAGTTTGTCAATATGGTGAATTACATTGGCTTTTGTTTTTGTTTTTATTTTTTATTTATTTATTTTTAAAATTTTATTTATTTATTTGACAGAGATCACAAGTAGGCAGAGAGGCAGGCAAAGAGAGAGAGGGGGAAGCAGGCTCCCTGCTGAGGAGAGAGCCCAATTCGGAGCTTGATCCCAGGCCCCTGAGATCATGACCTGAGCCTAAGGCAGAGGCTTTAACCCACTGAGCCACCCAGGCACCCCTTGTTTTTGTTTTTAAAGTGAAAGCAGAGTTTATTTAAGATATATATATATGTATATATAACATATGTATACATATATACATATATATATACAGATACATATGTGTGTGTGTGTGTGTGTGTGTGTGTGTATTTAGAGAGCGAGAGAGGTGGGCAGAGCATCTGGGAGACTCAGAACTCAGAAAAGAAAAGAGTATGAGTCTTGTCTTTGCTTGAGATCTGAGGTTTTTATTGCCAGTTTTGGTCTGGTGCAGGTGTCCTCTTAGGCATCCAGGAATTGTCAGTAAAAAGACAGGGTACAGGTGTCCCTCATAAGTCATTCATTCCCTGAAGCCAGGGATCTTGGCATCAGGGTGTTTGGAGTCAGTGGTCTTGGGAAACATTTGTGTAACAGCCCCACCCAGTCATTCCTTTTATGTTACCTATTATGCCAGAAGGCTGCAAAGATAACTTTGTCACTTATGAGTATGACAAATGCTACTTTCATTATAAAGCATGTTTAGAGTGGGGTGGGGAGTGCAGGTCCTGGCAGGAATAGAAGCTGGAAAAAGAGCAAAGTAAGAAAAAAAAAGATTTTTTATTCCTGGTATCCCTTCAGGTTCCCTGTCTCATTCTCCCCTATGGAATACTGGCTTTTGAATATTGAATCATCCCTGACTAATTTCCACTTGGTTATGGTATACAAGTCTTTTTATATATTGCTGAATTTTTTTGTTACTATTTTGACTATTTTTTCATCTATATTTATGGGTTTTAGGGCTTTTTTGTATTATGTTTGTTTTATTTTAATATCAGGTTAAAATAGTTGGTTTATAAAATGAATTGTTAAGTATTCCCTCCTTTTCTCTTTTCTGGAAGACAGTATGTAGACTTGATGTTAATTCTTCTTTAAAGATTTGATAGAAGAGTACCTGGGTGACTCATTCCGTTAAGCAGCCATCTCTTGGTTTCTGCTTGGATCATGATCTAAGGGTCCCGGTGGTGTAGTTTTGGAGTACAGATGAGGTCTGCTGAGAGGTTTGGTGTGGTCAAGTCCGGAGCCAACAACCAAGAGAGATTTCTTGAGACATCTTTGGTACAAAATAGTGGTTTTATAAAGGCACGGGGACAGTACCCCCAATGGGCAGAAGAAGCTGCGTATTATAGGGGTTTTTCAAATTATCTGTTTCATGTTGTATAAGTTGTAGTAGTTGGTATTTTTCCAGGATTGAATCTATTTCATTTAAGGTGTCAAATTTTATGTTTATAGAATTCTTTACAATATTCCCTATTTTCCTTTTGATATTTATATGGTCTGTAGTGGCATGCTCCTGATATTAGTAATTTGTATCTTCTATTTCTTTGTCAATCATGGGAGAGTTTTATCAATTTTACTGATCTTTTCAAAGGACCAGTTTTATATTTCATTGATATTTCTTTTTTTAAATATTTTATTTATTTATTTGAGAGACAGAGATCACAAGTAGGCAGAGAGGCAGGCAGAGAGAGAGAGGGAAAACAGGCTCCATGCTGAGCAGAGTGCCTGATGTGGGGCTTGATCTCAGGACCCTGGGATCACGACCTGAGCCGAAGGCAGGGGCTTTAACCCACTGAGCCATCCAGGCGCCCCATGTTTCATTGATATTTCTTGATTATTTTTTCTTTCAGTGTCATTTACTGCTGCTGTTATTTCCTTAACTGTGCTTACTTTGCTATTTTGTTTTATTTTATATTAACTCTGCTTAATTTGATTTAAAAATTTGCTTTTTTTTTTCTAGTTTCATGAGGCCAGAGCTTAGATTATTGACTTGAGACTTTTCCTTTTAAATGATATGTATATTTAGTGCTATAAAATTTCCTCTCAACTTTGCTTCAGCTATGTCTCACAAATTTTGATAAGGTCTATTTTAATTTTCATTTAGCTAAATGTATTTTTAAAAATTTCACTTGAAAATTCCTCTTTGTCCCATAAATTATTTATAAGTTTGTTGTTTATTTGTTGTTTAAAGTGACGATTTTCTTGTTATTTTCCTATTAATGATTTCTAGTGTATTTCTCTTGTGGTAAAGGAACATTATCTTTGATTTCAATTCTTTTAAATTCAGTAAGGTTGGTTTTATAGGCCAGTAGATGGTCTATCTTCATATATGTTTGTAGCTGCTTGGAAAGAATATTTATTCTACTGTTATTGGGTAGAGTATTTTATAAATGCCATTTTGGATCGTGCTGGTTTCTGGCATTGTTGAGTTCTTCTGTATCTATCCTGACTTTATAGTTGTGCTATTGAAATATCAAACCAGTTGTGAATATACCATTCTCTTTTCAGTTATAGTCTTTCTTGTTCTCTTATTTCTTACAGATTTGCTTCACATGTTTTGCAGCTGTGATATTTGGTACATGAACATGTAAGATTGCTATAATTCTTGATAGGTTGACCCTTTAACATTACACGATAATGATAATGTTCTCTGTCTCTGGTAATTTCCTTGGCTCTGAAGTCTACTTTATCTGATATTAATATAGTCACTCCTGATTTCTTTAATTACTGTTTTCATGAAATACTTTTTTCCCATCTTTTCTCTTTTATTCTTCCCATATTGTATTCAAAGTAAGTTTCTTAAAGACACTGTATGGTTGGGTCATGTTTTCTAACTCATTCTACCAATCTCTGTATTTTATTTGGTGTGTTTAGACCTTTTACATTAGTGGAATTATTGTCACATTAAAACTTAAATCCACCATTTTATTTCTTTTCTGTTTTTCTTATTTATGTGCTTCTATTTATTCTTCCAACCTGGACATTTTATAGAATTCCATTTTGATTAATCTATACTCTTCTTGAGTATATTTTTTAGTCATTGATAATTGCATATGCATAACATCACAGACTACTGGTGTCATTATTTTATCAATTTGAATTAAGAATAGAATCCTTTTTTTCCTTTTACACACTTTTCTACCCTCATCCATTTATAATTGTCATAAATATTTCCTCTGCTTTGATTTAGAATCAAGTCCAGCAGTGTTATAATTTCTGCCTCAGTCATTAAACATACTTTAAAAGACTGAGGTGGAGAAGGGAAGTCTATATTTATTTATATTTTTGCTTATTTCTTTTCCTCTTTCCTGATGTTCTAAGATCCCTTCTCTAATGTTTCCTTTCTATTCAGAGAACTTCCTTTAGCCATTTATTTCAGGTAATCCTGCTGTCACAAATTTTCTTAGTTTTTCCTTCACTTGAGAATGTTGGTTTTCCCTTCATTCGTGAAGCATATTTTTGTGAGATATAGGATTCTGGGTTGACAGTTGTTTCCATTCTCATATAAAAATGTGCCATTTCCTTCTAGTTTTTCATAAGAATTCTGCTGATTTGTATTACTTTCTCAGGTATATAATGTATTGTTTCTATGTCACTATTTTCAAGATTAGCTTCAGAAGTTTTATCATGAAATACCTTTTTGTTAATTTCTTTGAGTTTATCATATTTGGAGTTTGTTCAGTTTTGCCAAATTTGGGTTCCAAATTTGGGCAGTTTTCAGCAATTCTTTCCTTCAGTATTATTTCACTTCTGCTGTATTTCTTATCTCCTTCTGGAATCTGATTACACAAATATTAGATATTTTTTTATAGTCCCATAGGTCCCTGAAGCAGTGTTCACTTTTTTGTTCCTAGTCTGTTTTCATTCCATTGTTTAGACTGAATAATGTCTAATGTTATATATTCCAGTTCACTGACTTTTTCCTCTGTCCTCTCTATTCTTTTGTTTCATCCATCCAGTGAGTTTTTGAATTTATTATGTTTTAAAATTTTTGAATTTCATTTGATTCTTTCTTCTTTTTTTAATTTAAATCCATTTAGCCAACATATAGCGCATCATTAGTTTCAGCTGTAGAGTGCAGTAATTAATCAGTTGCAAAAACACCTAATGCTCATCACATCATGTGCCTTCCTTATCACCCAGTTACCCCATTCACCCACCCACCTTCACTCCAGCAACCCTCAGTTATTTTCCTACAGTTAAGAGTCTCTCATGATTTATATCCCTCTCTGATTTCTTCCCACTCCATTTTTCCCTTTCATCTCGTATGATTCTCCACACTGTTTCTTATATTCCACATATGAGTGAAACCATATGATAATTGTCTTTCTCTGACTGACTTATTTCACTTAGCAAAATACCCTCCAGTTCCATCCATATCAGTGTAAGTGGTAAGATTTCATCCTTTCTGATGGCTGAATAATATTCCATTGTGTGTGTGTATATATATGTGTGTGTGTATATATCTATCTGTAGATATATGTATCTATCTATCTATCTATCTATCTATCTATAATCTTTATCCATCATCCATCAATGGGCATCCTGGCTATTTCCATAGTTTGGATATTGTGGACATTGTTGCTATAAACATTGGGGTGCAGGTAACCCCTTCAAATCACTGCATTTGTATCTTTGGGGTAAATACCTAGTAGTGCAATTACTGGTCATAGGATAGCTCTATTTCTAGCTTCTTGACCTCTATACTGTTTCCCAGAGTGGCTGCACCAGCTTGCATTCCCTCCAAGAATGTGAGGGTTCCCCTTTCTCTACATCCTCACCAACATTTGTCATTTCCAGAATTGTTAATTTTAGCCATTCTGACCAGCGTGAGGTGGTATCTCATTGTGGTTTTGATTTGTATTTCCTTGATGTCAAGTGATATTGGGTACGTTTTCATGTGTCTGTTGGCCATTTTTTAAAGGATTTTATTTATTTATTGGACAGAGAGAGACACAAGAAGATGGATGGGAGAGGAAGAAGCAGACTCCCCGCTGAGCAGGGAGCCAGATGCGGGGCTCCATCCCAGGACCCTGGGATCATGACCTGAGCCAAAGGCAGATGCTTAACAACTGAGCCACCCAGGATCCCCTGTTTTCTCTTTAATAGGATAATTTCTAGGGTTTCCTCATTAAGCATCACACAGCCTTTTGGAGTAAGACACTTTTAACAGATTAGGAATGTTGACCCTCACCAATTTTAGCAAATGCTGTTTTAGCATGTAGGGAAATTATTCTTGATATATTGTTGAAATAATCTCAGAATAACTTTTCTATGCTGGCTTATTATGTAACAGTTTGTTTATAGTATGTGTCTATAAAGTCTTTATGCCCTTAATTTAGCAGTTGTACTTCTATGCATGTAAAACTAAAATGGGAACCTTACTCTACTCCCAACTTTAAAAAGGTAAATCTTTGGAGCACCTGATCAGATCATTTGGTTGAGGGTCCAACTGTTCACTCAGGTCATGATCCCAGGGTGGTGAGATGGAGCCCAGCTTAAGATTCTCTCCCCCCCTTTTCCCATCCCACTTTCCCCCTCTGTAGGCCTGTTTGGAGGATTAAGATATGTAGAATGAGTTTACAATTCTGGCACATCATCAACACGCAGTAAATGTTGTCAGTGTTGCAAAGCACCACATGTCCTGCAGTTTATTTACAGGAATATCCTATCCTGGTGTCACATAGGGCTGTCAGACTTCTGAGGTCCTAATGGAGGCAGATTTCTCACTCAGGTAAAGACATCTGAGAATGTCATACCAACTGTTCACCAGTCACTAATTTCCTCTCTTCAGGATGGCCAATGATGCCTACTTTCTGTCCAAAGCCCACGGCTGTCCCCTCTGCACGTGTCTGGGGCTATCGGCCATTTGTATGTCTTCTTTGGAGAAATGTCTGTTTATGTATTCTGCCCATTGCTCGATTGGATTATTTGGTTTTTGGATATTGAGTTTGCGAAGTTGTTTATAGTTCTCAGATACCAGCCCTTTATCAGATATGTTGTTTGGAAGTACCTTCTCCCATTCCACAGGTTGCCTTTTAGTTTTGTTGACTGTTTTCTTTGCTATAAGAAACTTTTTATCTTGGTGAAGACCAATAGTTTATTTTTGCTTTTGTTTCCTTTTCCTTTGGAGATGTGTCTAGCAAGATGTTGATGTGGCCGAGGTTGCTGTGTGTATTTTCCTCAAGGAGTTTGATGAATTCTTGTCTCATATTTAGGTCTTTCATCCATTTTGAGTTTATCTTTGTGTATGGTGTAAGAAAATCATCCAGTTTCATTCTTCTACATGTGGCTGTCCAATTTTCCCAATACCATTTGTTGAAGAGACTTTTTTCCATGTATATTCTTTGCTGCTTTGTCAAAGAATAGTTGACTGTAGAGTTGAGGTTCCAGTCTATGTGTCTATTTTTGTGCCTGTACCATACTGTCTTGATGACTGCCACTTTACAAATAACTTGAAGTCTGGCATTGTGGTTCCACCAACTTTGGTTTTCTTTTTCAACATTTATCTGGCTATTTGTGGTCTTTTTGGGTTCCATGCAAATTTTAGGATGGTTTGTTCCAGCTCTGTGAAAAAAGTGGATAGTAATTTAACAAGGATTGCATTGAATGTATAGATTGCTCCCACGCCAGGAAATCCAATAAAAGGAATGTATTACAGGAGACCTGTTGCCCTGGGTAGCATTGACATCTTAACAATGTTCATTTTTCCCAGTCATGAGCACGGAATGTTTTTCCATTTCTTTGTGTCTTCCTCAATTTCTGAGAGCTTTTCTCCTAGGGTCAGGAACACAACAAGGATTTTCTCTCTCACCACTGTTGTTCAACATGGTAATAGAAGTCCTAGCCTCAGCAATCAGACTACAAAAAGAAATAAAAGGCATTCAGATTGGCAAAGAAGTTAAACTCTCCTCTTCTCAGGTGACATGATGCTTTATATGGAAAACCCAAAAGACTCTACCCCAAAATTGCTACACTCATACAGGAATTTAGCAATGAGGCAGGAAATAAAACCAATGCACAGAAATTAGTTGCATTTCTGTACACTAACAAGGACACAGAAGAAAGAGAAATTAAGGAATTGATCCCATTTAAAATTATACCAAAAACCATAAGATACGTAGGAATAAACCTAACCAAAGAGATAAAGGATCTGTACTTTAAAAACTGCAGAAACTTAATGATTCTTTGTATCTTCTATTTCTTTTCTGAATTTCAATTTTTTCCTGGGATTCTATTTTTTAAATTTGTTTCAGTTATGTTTATAATTGCTTGATGAAGCATTTTTATGATGGCTGCTTTAAAATATTTGTCAGATAAATCTCTCATTTTCATATTGGGATCTATTGATTGTCTTTTTTTAAACTCCCTTTGAAATATTTCTGATTCTTTTTTAAAAAAGATTTTATTTATTTATTTGACAGAGATCATAAGTAGACAGAGATGCAGGCAGAGAGAGGAGGAAGAAGGCTCCCTGATGAGCAGAGAGCCTGATGCAGGGCTTGATCCCAGGATCCTTGGCAGAGGCTTTAACCCACTGAGCCACCAAGGAGCCCCTATTTCTGACTCTTTGTATAATGAAGAATTTTTGTTGAAACTTTGAAAATTTGGGTTTCATGTTATAAGACTCTGGATCATATTTAAAAAGTCTGTTCTGTCTGGTTTCCCAGACAGTGTTCTGGAAGGAGAAGGGGGATGTTACTACCTTCTAACACCCAGTGCAAGAAGTCCATGTTTACCACTCGGCCTCTGTTGTCAGATGTAGCAGAAGCAAGAGGTCCTTGTTATTTTTGAGTGGGGGTCTGACTGTGGTGAAAGTCTATGATTCTCTACAAAAGTACACTAATACCACACTAGTTAAGAATAGGAGGTACTGTTCATTGTGCCAGAGGAACTAAAAGTCAAGGTATTCCACATTGTTGCTGCTAAAAACACAGTGGCGGGGGAGTGCTAATTATTACCTAGGAGAGGTAGATAATAATTAGTTTCAGTTCCCTGTTCTACCTTCTCTGATGCCACCCTGGCATTGGGGTTGGGCCACCTTGTTACAGACAAGAGAAGGGGGAAGTCTAGGCTCTTTACTCAAGCTTTGTTGACATATGTGTGGTAGGGCTACTTTTTTTTTTTAATTAATTAATTTATTTATTTATTTATTTATTTATTTTTCTGTAGTATTGTTGGCAATAATAGAAAATTTATTTCCTAAGTTTTTTGTGTATTTATCTTGCCTCTTTCCTAGTCCTTTGTCCAGAGAGAAGATATTTTTTTTTAAGTTTCAGAGGTAGAATTTAGTTATTCATCAGTTGCATAAAACACCCAGTGCTCATTACTTCAAGTGCCCTTCTTAATGCCCATCACCCAATAACCCCAACTCCTCACCCATCCAGCAACCATCAGTTTGTTTCCTCATGGTTTGCTTCTCTCTGTTTTCATCTTAATTTATTTTTTCTTCCCTTCCTCTTTGTTCACTTGTTTTGTTTCTTAAATTTCACAGATGAGTGAAATAAAGTATTTGTCTTTCTGTGACTGACTTATTTCACTTTTAGAGAGAAGAGATTTTGGGTTTCTGGATTTTGTTTGTCTGCACCTGTTGGCATTTTAGGTTTTTTTTTTTTTTTCTTCTTCTCCTATTCTGGTATATATGAAGCAAAAAGAAACACCACAGGGCTTACTAGAATGTCATTCTTTGATTCCTCAGGTTCCTAGTCAGTTTTTTGCTTCTCTCCTCACCTGAGAATCTTCTTATGTTTATTCTATGTACAGTTGTACTTAGCAAGAGAATTAGAGAAACATATACTCCATCTTCTTTGGAGTAGAAGTTCAGATTTATATAAATGCTCCTGAATGTTTGAAGAGGAGCGAGACAGAAGGTAAAGTAACTATTTGAAAGAATGCTGGAGTTGTTATGGTTCTTATAGGAACAGATATCACTTAAGCATTAGGTAACTATTTTATTAAAAATTTGGATATAGCTCTAAGCTTCCTACATACCAAGGCAAAAGTAATGTATTGACTTATATTTGTTCACTTTCTTTGAGAAAAAAATGCAGATCTCTTGAATAGGAAAGACATTTCTCCTAGTCCTGCATTCTCAGAGGGAATATTATGTGTATTCTAAAAATAAGAGACTTTGTTTAAATTCACGGTTGGATATTTTTAAGGTAGGATTTTACAAAATATTGGAATATTTCTCATAGGTGAACATTCCTTATACTGTCCATAGAAACTGAAGGCATGACCTATTTAGTTATGATACTCCTAATGGTAATTCAGCTAATAAAATAAAAAATATATTGATTTTTGGCATTTGTTGTCTAGAGGTCAGGAGTCTTGAGGAATGGATAGTAAATTAGTTCTTCCTATTGTATTTTTCAAGTACTGGATATCTTACTGAATATTTGGCATGAGTGTTTGGCAAGGGCTGAATTGCCAGGAATTCTCAAGTTAGTCTCTGATGACTGCATTTATTATTTCTAGGTTATCTACACTGCACATTTAATATAGGTATTATTTAATCTCTAGAAGAGAATTTTCAGGTTACATAAGTGTTCCTTTCCAGGAGAAAAATAATATAAAATACCTACTGTACACCAGAGATTATACTAGAAATTCTATATATTTACTACAAATGTTTAAGTAACTGGAGTAATTGTTATTATTCCCATTTTATAGATAAAGAGACTGGGATTAGGAGGGATTAAATCCTTTGCCCAAGGATAGATAATGGAAGTGTCAGAATTGGTATTCTATATCTAATCCTATCTCCCACTCATCTTCTGTATGGACCCTATGCTTCAGGCAGTCTGTATTATTGAAAGAGAAAATGGGTATGAAATACTTGGTAAGATGGAAATGAACTGAGGTGAAAACACAAACTCAAATCAGTGAGTTCAGTTTCTCAAAGCAGTTTAAATGAAAATTATGACAAAGGAGTTTGAAAGAACTGGTTTAATGGTAATTTAATCTTCCTGTGAATTTCATTTTTACAACCTTTATTTGGTTTATCAAGAAAACTTAATTATATATAGTGCTTAGGAGTGTTTTGTGAGATGTCAGAGTTTAGTCATTTTTGGTATATGTGTATATTGTCCATGTGTGTATGTATGTATGTATTCTGTAGCAAAATTAATAAAAACAATTTCATAATAGACTAGAGAAAATACAAATCCCCAAAGCTTTAAGATCAAAGATTATCTAGGTTGGACAAATCTCTTGTTTGATTAGTAGGAAGCTAATACCATAGGAGATAAAGTGACTTGTCTAAGGTCTCATTGTAACTAGCAGTAAAACTGGGACTAGAGAGCCCAGTTTATCTGAATCCCAATCAAACAGTCCCTATTAAAACAATCTAAAGACTTTCAGAATAATTCTGTTTTTCTAAAGGTAAGATTATACCTAGTTTTAAATATGTCATTTTAACTTTATAATTCCTTATTCTTTTTTTTTAAATTTTTATTATTTTTTTCTTTAAGCTTTTTAATTTAAACATATAATGTAACCCCACCACCCTCTCCCAACCCCTCTCCCCCCCCCCAACCCCTCAGTTTGTTTTATGACATTAAGAGTTTCTTTTGGTTTGTCTCCCTCCCGATCCCATCTTGATTCATTTTTTCTTTTCCTACCCCCTTAGCCCCCACCCCCGTTGCACCTCCACTTCCTCATATCAGGGAGATCATATGATAGTTGTCTTTCTCCAGTTGACTTATCTCGCTAAGCATAATACTCTCTAGTTCCATCCTTGTCGTCGCAAATGGTAAGATTTCATTTCTTTTGATGGCTGCATAGTATTCCATTGTATATATATATACCACCTATTCTTTATCCATTCATCCGTTGATGGACATCTAGGTTCTTTCCATAGTTTGGCTATTGTGGACATTGCTGCTATAAACATTCGGGTACACGTGCCCCTTCGGATCACTACGTTTGTATCTTTAGGGTAAATACCCAGTAGTGCAATTGCTGGGTCATAAGGTAGCTCTATTTTCATTGTTTTGAGGAACCTCCATGCTGTTTTCAGAGTGGTTGCACCAGCTTGCATTCCCACCAACAGTGTAGGAGGGTTCCCCTTTCTCGGCATCCTTGCCAGCATCTGTCATTTCCTGACTTGTTCATTTTAGCCATTCTGACTGGTGTGAGGTGGTATCTCATTGTGGTTTTGATTTGTATTTCCCTGATGCCCAGTGATGTGGAGCACTTTTTCATGTGTCTGTTGGCCATCTGGATGTCTTCTTTGCAGAAATGTCTGTTCATGTCCTCTGCCCATTTCTTGATTGGATTGTTTGTTCTTTGGGTGTTGAGTTTGCTAAGCTCTTTATAGATTTTGGATACCAGCCCTTTATCTGATATGTCGTTTGCAAATATCTTCTCCCATTCTGTCAGTTGTCTTTTGGTTTTGTTGACTGTTTCCTTTGCTGTGCAAAAGCTTTTGATCTTGATGAAGTCCCAATAGTTCATTTTTTCCCTTGCTTCCCTTGCCTTTGGCGTTGTTCCTAGGAAGAAGTTGCTGCGGCTGAGGTCGAAGAGGTTGCTGCCTGTGTTCTCCTCAAGGATTTTGATGGATTCCTTTCTCACGTTGAGGTCCTTCATCCATTTTGAGTCTATTTTCGTGTGTGGTGTAAGGAAATGGTCCAATTTCATTTTTCTGCATGTGAATGAAAATGTTGGCCTCCCAATCTCTGGCTCGGAGGAGCCGAGAGCTCGGGGCCCCAGTCTTCAGTGCGCCTTCAGAGAAAAGCGCTTAATCACTACCGTCTCCCCAGCCTCCAGCTGCGCTTGGAGAAAATCATGTGTAATCAGTCCCATCTCACTGGCTTCTGGCTGTGCTCTGAGGTCACCCAGCCTGTGACCAAGCATCTCTGTCTCTGGCAGAGTCCCACCTGGAGTCTCCGAACCCCATAGATCCCTGAGCTCTCCCAGGTCGGAGTCTCCCCGGATCTTGTGGGGACCCCTCGCACAGAGCACCGGCCAGTGTCACAGACCACGGCTCTAGGAAACCCTGAGTTGAGAGCTCGTTCCTCGGCTCTGTCTCCGCAGCCTGCTTCCTTGCTCTAATACCTGTGAGCTCTGCGACACTCACACACCCCTGAACCTTCTGTGACCCCGCGGGACCTGAGTCCACGCTGTCCCCGTGAGGTCTTTTCCCTAGTTTAGCCTCTGGAGCAATGTCCCTTCCTGGAGCAGACTTGTAAAAGTCCTGATTTTGTGCTCCCTTGTCCTGCTGCTTGCCGGGAGCTGGCCCCTCCCCCTGGGGTCTATCTTCCCATCGCTTTGGATTCACTTCTCTGCTGGTCCTACCTTTTAGAAAGTGGTAGATTTTCTGTTTCTAGAATTGTTGCTCTTCTCTTCGATCCCCTGTTGGATTCGTAGATGTTCGGAATGGTTTGATAGGCTATCTAGCTGATCTCCTGTTGCCTGATGTCGTCTCAGCCTGCTACTTCTCTGCCATCTTCGAAAATACCCTTATAATTCCTTATTCTTATTAGCATATTATTTCTAGTGTTATAATTCAGTTACTTTGCTTAAATTATCAGGGCCTTGGAAAACACAATTGGAAAGCACCAACTGTCATACCTAGAAGGACCTCATATTGTAAAAACTCCATTCAACTGTGAGCTCTTATGGGAATGGATCATATCTCAATTATTTTTTAATTTTCAGCACCCAACCTGGGGCCCAGTTGAAATTTGGTTGAATGAATGGATGAATGAAGTACAAATGAGTCATAACAGTATTCAATATTAGAATTTAAAAAGGCCTTAAAAATTATGTAGTCCATATCTTAACTTTAAGTATGAAGAAACTCAGAACAAAAGACAGTGTATGGCTTAATGTCTTAGAAATTAAAAATACAATGTAGTTCTTTTTTTTTTAACAACACATTTATAATACTTTCCATTCCCAAAACAAAAACAAAAACAAAAACCCCACAAACAAACCTTACTCTTTTCAGGTCATTTTAACATTTTGTAATAGTCTTGCACTGCACAACTCCTGAGAGCACTGTTTATCTTATAGTTGATGTGAATGGTAACATCACAGTTGTTTAGGTGTAGACAGTGACTCAGTACATGAAACTGGTATTATTACTCCTACTTTACAGGTAAAGAAATAGGCCTACAGTGGAAGTGGAAGTAACTTATCCAAGATTATACAAATTATATGTAGCAGTAGTGGACCCCTCTTTTCTTATAATTTAGTATCTTTTTTTTCTAATAATGCTCAAATCTGAAATATGTCATTTAATCCTTCATGTCGATCTCCATAACACATTCTCAACATTTAAAGCATCCAACCATGCAAACTGTTCATAGCTCTGTTCCTGATTCTGCCTATCCTAGTTTCAACCCTCTCATCACTTTTCCATTTCTAGCTTTGCCTTTTCACCAAGGCTCACATTATCATTTTAAGTACAGTCTTGGCTTGCCTTCAGTGTAGTTTATCCTTCTACCTTTGGCTGCCTTCATAATTCAACCCCATTCCCTGTCACCTCTTATCTTAGCTTTTTTTCACCCTAGCAGATGCCTTTAACTGTCATGGTTGGCTATTGGCCATAATACCATTTTTCTTTCTAATGTAAAACCTAACAGGATTTCTCCTATATATTCTCTGACTTTTTCTGACTTTCCTTTTCAAGTCCTCCTTGAGAGTCATCTTGCCACCTAGCACAACTTTGTTCTCTGGGTGATTCATCTCTGCCCGTCACAGGGGCATGAATGCCAATACCTACACATGCAGGTGAAACTGCTCCAGTGATATTTTTTTTTTTTAAAGATTTATTTATTTATTTATTTATTTGATAGGCAGAGATCACAAGTAGGCAGAGAGGCAGAGAGAGAGGAGGAAGCAGGCTGTCCGCAGAGCAGAGAGCCCGATGCGGGGCTCGATCCCAGGACCCTGGGATCATGACCTGAGCCGAAGGCAGTGGCCTTAACCCACTGAGCCACCCAGGCGCCCCTCCAGTGATATATTTTAATTACAGATTTAGTCAGAAATAATTAAGCCACTCTGTAACTGGGATGGGCACTGAGTTTTAAAAATTCATGCAGTTTCAGACATTCCATGTGTGTGGTTTGTGCCACCCTGGTTTGCAGAGTAAGAAGGAGCCCCTAGTGTAGTTAGATTAATTAATAGAAAGAGAATAAACTTAATGGAGCCAGAAAAGTGCAAAAAATGGTGTTTTCCCCCCTATATCTTATGCAGATGGAATGGCCATCCTGGGATTGCAGCAGGGGATGGCAATTGCGTTTTAATTACAGGGCTGATGGTTTCAGTACTTCACCAGATGGAAGGGTCTTTTTAGAGAAAGAGGCCCACTCACTGCCTCTGTCGATTTTCCCTCTGATTGTGGTTAACAAAACCCGACAGGAGACAAAAGTAATGAGGTCGCATTCTGATCCCGTGGATTTTATTTTATTCTGTTGCTTGACTCGTCAGTTCAGTCAGATCTTGAGTCCTGTGAAAAAGATGCAGCTCCTGCAGGCACTTTAACAAATGAAGGAGAAAAGATGAGATTGGAGAAAAGGAAAAATTCTTCTTCCCCTTCCTCTTCCTTTATCATTGTTGTGTTTACTTTTCCCCCACAAAACACTTTTATTTCTGTTATACCTCTTAACACTTTTGCCAGTTTAGTAACAGAGATATTATCCCCACTTTAATGAATGGAAAAATTGAGATAAGGACTTGTAAGCTTTTATACATTTAGTAGTGTTGATCAGTGAATTACTAGGATTAAAGCAACATTAAGGTAAGTATTTTTTTCTCTGACTACCCAAAAATATAGCTATGGATCTAGAAGCCCTCCAACACTTCCATCTCATTTAATGGAAAAGGAAACTGAGGCTCAAGTGGTATAATGGAGAGTGACATGGGATAGTTTAAAGAGCTTGGGCTTTGGGAAGTCCTGGTGAAGTTTTACTTCTGTATTTATGTATTTGGAATTTTGGGCCAAGTCTACTCATTGAGCTTCAATTTCTGTATTTTTAAAGTATAAGATTAGAGTGAATAAAACAGACCTCTCCAGCCTTGAATTCTATGGTATCCAGAACTTGGATTTACTTATGCCTAGGTTAGGAGTCTTTTTCTGTACCTCCTCTGGGTGGTAGTGGCTCATTTTGGGGGAATCCAAATTTTTAAAAATGATTCTCAAGAAACTAGACTGGGAAAGATAAGCCCTGAATTAAACTTAATGGAAGCCAAATCCTTAGGAATTTTTAGAATGTTATCACACAGGAAAACAGCAAAAACATTGGTAAGCCACTATTTACCCAGAAATTGTAATAATTTAGACATGTGAATTGGGGATTGCTATGAAAATTTCCTTCTCAGGCACAAAATACTAGTCCATCAAGTGCTTTGCCAAGCCCAGGAACAGTTCTGAAGCAGAGAGATGAATCATTGGGACTCATTTTGTCTCTTTTACCATCTTTTCAGTCATTTGATTCAGTGATGCTTGTCCCTTGAATTTCCTTCGACTTTTTCTCCTTCAAAGAAGAATCCTTTGTTATCTTCTCGCTATAATTAGATGGTTTGAGGGGGATAAACATCAGACCTTCATAGCTGCCAGACCTTGATTTATAGGAAAATTATTTGTTCTAATTATACAGAATGATTCATAGCTTATGCGAATGTGAGATTTATTACCAGACCACCTCTTTTATATGTAGGCTCCATTCTCTCTTTTTTTAATTTTATTAAATTTATTTTTTTTAATTTAAACATATAATGTAACCCCACCACCCTCTCCCAACCCCCCTCCTCCCCCACCCCCCTCAGTTTGTTTTATGACATTAAGAGTCTCTTTTGGTTTGTCTTCCTCCCAATCCAATCCTGTTTCATTTATTCTTTTCCTACCCCCTTAGCCCCCACCCCCGTTGCACCTCCACTTCCTCATATCAGGGAGATCATATGATAGTTGTCTTTCTCCAGTTGACTTATCTCGCTAAGCATAATACTCTCTAGTTCCATCCTTGTCGTCGCAAATGGTAAGATTTCATTTCTTTTGATGGCTGCATAGTATTCCATTGTATATATATATACCACCTATTCTTTATCCATTCATCTGTTGATGGACATCTAGGTTCTTTCCATAGTTTGGCTATTGTGGACAT
>RCUC01081969.1:0-29064 GCA_003697995.1 Taxidea taxus jeffersonii
AAACTATTACCGTAATAGTCATCCATTCCCTTCAAACTGCCTGTCAAGTCACAGCTCATCAGCTGCCTCAAAGACGACCTAATTTTGTGATTTACTCTGTTCTGCTAGAGTAAAATTATAGACGGTATTTGACAAATCAGAAAGCAAGACACAGGATTCACTAACTCAAGACTAACATGTCAAAATTATTTGCAAATGGAAACCGTGACAGAAAAACATGCAAATGAATTCATCAACATTAACAAATTCTTTCTCTTTAAATGAAGGCATAAAAATGATCTTTATTGTCTTCTTTGGACATTTTTGTATTATCCAAATTCTTTAAAATGATCATTTAGTATACTTTTAAAACTAGGAAAAAGGGTAGTTATCCCACTGTCTTATTATCCTTATGATTCTGGACCTCACAATAAAAAACCTCACAATAAAAACCCTCTCTCCTATCACATACCTACAGAAGTAACAGCATAATCATCTTTGAAACCTTCAAACATCTAGTCCCTATCTTCTCTTGGTGTGACCCTTGCTATTAGCCAGTCATGTGTGAGCTCCTAGAAGGCAGAGATCATAGCTCACTCACCTCTGTGACCTCCACAGATCTCTCCCTACAGGACAAAAAACTGGAGAACAATCATAACTCATGGACTACTGCAGAAGATGGGCTTCTACCTATCTGATGCACTCAACAGATACTGCCTCTGTTAACAGGCCCTGTGCCAGATGCCAAGGCACAAGGAGGGAAGCCCAGCCATTGCCCTCCTGGGCTCCTTACAATATGGCGTCAATAGTCCTATACCCAACATTGCCAGCCCCAAACTGCAGGAGCCAGAGATGAGAAAGTCTTTGTGTGAGAGATGGAATCCCTGACCTTCACCTGGAAAGACAGGGTGGGGTTAGGCGCAGGTAGAGGAAGCATTTTAGGCAAGGACATGTGGGAGGCAGGAGAAGATGTGGTGTCTGGGGAAACCACAGAAAAGCAGACAGGGTGTGTGGGAGAGAAGGGTGAGAGAGACAGGCAGGGTTCAGATTGGAGGGCGGGGTGCATTGTGATGGGACTGCATCACATGGGAGAGCGGCATGCTCAGATCTTAGCTATGTCGAGGGTAGAATGGAGAGGCTTGACACGGAAGGCCAACGTGGAAGCTATTATAACAACCAAGGATGACATGATTAAAGGCCAAGGCAGCAGTGATTAAAGAAGGGGACCAGCTTGACAGCTCTTTGTGTATATGTGTAGGACCTGGACACACCATCTGGAGGCTTGGGAAAGTGCGGAAAGAGGAGCTGAGGACACCGGGCATGTTTTTAGCCAGAGTAACTGGGGAGGGTGGATGGCTGTGCCATTCCCCAAAGGGGCCTACAGGAAGAGCTGATTTAGATTACTGGCCAAGAGAACTCAGACTTGCACTGTACCGCCTGGGAGTCGCCTCGAGGCTACTACTTTAATTGAAATTCAACTCCGTTTTTCACTTCCATTAGCCACATTTCAAGAGCTCAATAGGCACATGTGGCTAGTGACCACTGTTCCGGAGAGCATAAATCTGCAGCATTCCCACGATCACAGGAAGTTCTACCGGACCACACTGATTTAGGTTATCTTAATGAGCCAATATCACAGTCATCAGAATCATAAAAATAAAATGGCTAATAATTACTTTCGCTGTTGATGTTGCTGGATGGTTCTATGTAATTCTTCTACTTCATACTCTAAGTCTTTCTTCTCTTGCAAAAGGCCATCAATATTACAGTGCAGTTCTTCCAGTTCTTTCTCCGACTGCCGCTTAGATGCTCTTGTGCACGGTTCCTGTTTCTCAGATTTTAAATGCTGCATTATGTCTTCTAATCTAGAAACTTCATTCTCCTGAACAAAGAAAAAAACGCAGTACTGAGAACATCACTCGATGTTTCTCTTCTTTCCTGCCAAAGTTGCAATTAACTGTGCTCAAAATGCTACCTACATTGTGAAAATGTAGGTACATTTCCTACAACGTGAAAATGGCAGTAGCTTCTAGGACTTCAATATGAAAGGAAACATTAAGCCAGGCCAATTTTTCACACACCACAGATGAAACTGATGAAGAGAGCTTTTAACTTATCCATCGGCCCAACTATGGTTGATACACATTCCCCAAGCACCTCTTATGCATAATCTCTATCTCCAGAGGTCAGCAAGTAGCAGAAGAGAGAGGCTCCGTCCTCTGGGCCCAGGGAGAGGAGCTGTCTGGAAGGCTGCCCAGAGGAAGAGGTGTTTTGCCTGGGTTATGAAGAATAAAGGACATGGGTAAGACCTAAGCTGAAGAAAGAACGTGCAAATGCATAGAGGTCTAGGAGGGCACGTGAGAAACTACAGGACAGCTGGGTACTGCAGGCGGGTGACAGAACCAGCTTAAGAGGGGATCGATCACATGCCAAGCCGACAGCATCGCTGTAAACACATGTGCGCTGAGACTGCAGGGCGACATGGGTGACTAATGTTCTAACCACGTGAACACATGCAGGCCCCCAGCAACCAGCCTGACCGATTGTTTCTTCTGGTCCTTGTCTTCCTCTCAATCTCCTGGGAGGAAAAGGAAAATCTCAAGAGCTCTAGGTTTCTTGAGTTTGAAGGAGGAGTTTGTAGTGCATTTTACTTCTTTAGAATCACAGAGTTACACAGTAAGCTAATGATTAGCAAGTAATCTAGCCTTAGAATTACTTAGTAATCTAGCCTAACAAAATGAAATGCACTAAAAATTTATGCAGTTAAGTCAACTAGACGTCTACAAATGTTAAGAAATGTTATGAAAACATTTGTAAAACCATGGGGAGGGGTTCCTGGGTGGCTCGGTCCTTAAGCATCTGCCTTCAGCTCAAGTCATGATCCCCAGGGTCCTGGGATGGAGCCCCACATCGGGCTCCCTACTCAGCGGGAAGCCTGCTTTTCCCTCTCCCACTCTCCCTCCTTGTGTTCCCTCTCTTGCTGGGTCTCTCTGTCAAATAAAATCTTTTAAAAACCATGGGGGAAAAAAAAAACCCATGGGGAAATGCCTGTAATGTTAAGTGGGAAAAACTGTGTACAAAAAGCAAAGAATTACGAAAAGAAAAAAATAATCATGAATCTCACCACCCAGAGATAATCCCCACCACAACCTTGCTGCTCATACGTGTGAATACACAAGCACATACATGTGGATGTGTGTCCATGCGCGGGTACATGTGTGTACAAGCAAGGGCACTACTGTGTGAATATACTTCCATGTACACATCAGTACTTGTCAATAGAAAATATAAAATAAGCTCTCGGAAAATGGGTAATTTCTGGACTGAAAGTATTTTTTGTTGTAAGATGGTTAAACAAAGCATTTGCAGACTGGCCTGGTATCCTAACTCTTGTCCAGAAGAGTATTTTAATAAGAGAATGCTTACTCCATTCTAAACACAAACCTTATACACACACTTGTGACATAATCTGTTCATAAATAGGTCGAATCATTACATATATAACCTTATTCAGTCTCCCATGGAAGTAGTCTGGACAGGGGGTCCTGTGTCTTTCCACTTACCAAGTTATGGTGTTCCGGGACGTTGCAATGCAGCACCCCCATGGGGATGAGAGGTACGGAGAAGTGGGGAGGGGGAGGCCCGTACACGATGGGAGCCCCAGCGGGAGGTGGGCCATAAACAACAGTGCCGGGGTGGAGAGGTTGGCCACTGCTGGGCAAGGGAGGAGGGGGCGCATACAGGGCCGTGCCCTGCGGTACAGGAGAACCATCGGGAAACACAGTGTACATCATGTATCCGTGAGGAGGTACAAATGGGTGGTCCTCTTGGTCCTCTAGCTCGCTCTCTTCCTGGCTATCTCCTCCGCTGTCTGCATCTTGGAAGAAATAAACAGAAGAGTGTTTTACCCCCATGGCTTATTAGGTAAACAAATTTAGCAGAGTATGGCAGCATTTAGGCCCAAATCCCCGAGATGTGAGAATGAAATTTTGCAAAAAAGATCAAAGCGGTTTTGAAAAGCTGATCAAAAGAGGGATTCATATATTTTCAGGGGCTGATAATTGAGTTTTTCTTATGCCTATCTGTTGATTTGCTTCTCTTTTTTTGGTCTTCATTCATTCATCTATTCGGCAACCACTTGGGTACCTGCTTCAGGCTACAGAAGAGACCAACAGAGATGCAGAAAGCAGTGAGACCCACGGCTCTCAGCACTTACCATGATCATGACGCACGGCCCTCTTTAAGCTGCTGGCTCTCCTGGTTATCTCCCTGACAGGCAAGATCTACATTTATCACTGCTGACATACAGCCTCGCGCACAGCAGGCACTTGATAAATAGCTCCTGAATAAACACATTCTCCGAAGGTGACATTCCCCTTTTATACTCAACAGTCTCAGAGGAACAAAACACTCTGCCTAGGATCACGCAGCTAGCCACTGCAAGAGCGAGGACTGACTCCCAAGTCCGACTCTTCCTCTCGGAGCTTTAGAAGATGGACCTGTAACAATTCCTTTTAGCCAAGCTAACCACCACCGTGACACAAGGAAGAAGGCACCTGCCATGGCTCAGGAGTGCAGGTGAGGCAGCATGGAGGAAGGCTCCATAGAGGAGTGTTGTTTGCAGGCCTGAATCTTGTTGAAGGTTGAGTAGGAATAGATTTAGGAGAGGAAGGAAGGACATTCTTTATTTTTTTTTTAAGATTTTATTTATTTATTTGACAGAGAGAGATAACAAGCATGCAGAGAGACAGGCAGAGAGAGAGGGGGAAGCAGGCTCCCCACTGAGCAGAGAGCCCGATGCCGGGCTCGATCCCAGGACCCAGAGATAATGACCTGAACCGAAAGCAGAGGCTGACCCTACTGAGCCACCCAGGCGCCCCAAGGAAGGACTTTTTTTTTTTTTTTTTTAAGATTTTATTTATTTGTCAGATAGAGAGAGAGTGCAGGAGCGAGCACAGGCAGACAGAGTGGCAGGCAGAGGCAGAGGGAGAAGCAGGCTCACCGCCAAGCAAGGAGCCCGATGTGGGACTCGATCCCAGGACGCTGGGATCATGACCTGAGCCGAAGGCAGCCGCTTAACCAACTGAGCCACCCAGGCGTCCCAGGAAGGACTTTTTTAAACAAGAGTTTAAAACAGGAAGGTGAGCGGCACACGGCATGCTGTGGGGATCTTAGGCAGCTGGGAGGGCTGACTGCAGGAGTAATGGGAAGTGAGACAAGAGGTCACTAGCTAAGGCCCAGCACGGAAGGCCATGCAGAGCAAGCTAAGGAGTCTGGCTTGTGTCTTATGGATTTCAGGGAACCAATATAAGAGACATGCAACTTCCCCTCTGTGATTTAACTTACCTCTATTTGAAAACGATTTATGTAACCCACTCCTGATGGGAGAATACACCCAGTATCCCGAAACAGGTGGAGGCCCACTGTCCTCCTTTCCATCCTGCTGTCCATGACGTGCTTTTCTAACAGGAGTTGAGGCTGTACACTTTAGACCAACACCAGAGTCCTTGGTGGCCTGGGAACTGTGGCTGGAAACCTAAAACAGATGACAGAAGAGCCCACTATTTATCAGAAATGAAAAGGCTGAGCTGGAGAAATGCCTAAGTCTAGAACAAAGTTGAGATGTGGCAAAGTTGAGAAAGAGCTGATTTCTTTTCATAGATTCTGATTCTCATTTTTCAGACCGAAGTAAGACATGATTACCCAGTCAAGTCAGGTAAAAGGGCCTGAGAGTGGCCTCTCTTTGCCAGTACTCATCTTTCCTGGGGGCTTCTCCCCTTTTGCCTTGTCCTTGATGGCCCACCAACAAAGGCCAAGGAAACCAGTGAATTTTCAAGGCCATCTGGGATGTTAGTCTCCTGCTGTCTTGATGGCCCACCAATGAAGGCCAAGGAAACCAGTGAATTTTCTAGGCCATCTGGGATATTAGTCTCCTGCTGTCCTGGGAGCCTGGTGTGGGCCATGAGGCTCTAACCCACCACCCTCTGTTCTTTCCAGTCATAAACAGATCTGCTTCTCAAACCCTCGGCCAGCTCAGCCTTACCACGTTACATCTAACCGACACAGCTTCCACCTCCAACCCTAGTTGTCAAGGCTGTCTGGATTCTGGTTAAGTCTACACAGCCCTGGGATCCTAGTATGTTAGCCCTTTCTCCCTGACTGTTGCCTGTCAGCTGATCCTAGCAGGGTGTCACCCAGCCCCTCTGCTCTGGATGTGGGCCACTTACCGTCCTCTCCTTACTTCTCACCTTCAAGCCCCAAACCTTGACCTTTTTGTCTCCTAAACATCCCTCGGTGCCATCTCTTCTCCTCCAGCTCCACTGCTCTAGCTCCGCCTTCTGTCCCTCATGGAATGAGTTCACATGGCGCCCCTGCACCGCCCCGCCCTGCCTCAAGTTCACCCACCACAATTCGGGCCCCCACACTCAACCCAATTACTCCTCCTAAACTATGCCTCTGGTCACATTACACACAGCCTCGGTCCCCAAGGTCTCCACAAGTCAGTGCAAGAGATTTTGAGGCCCTTTTCAAAAGCATGAAAGCATGAGCCCAATCTACTTTTCCAGACTCACCTTTCACTACTCCCATCCAACCGTCCAGCCTCACAAGGCTACTCACCACAGCTAAACCAACTCTCCCCTGCCACACCTTCCTCCCTCCTAAAAGCCCACCCCTTGAGGGCTAAGTGCTGACTTCATGACTGTGTGTGAAGCCTTCTTTCCTGAACTTCCCCACTGACGGATCCCTAACACTTCTCTATGACAGAGCACACAGGTCAAGTCTGTTGTCACGTGCATGCCACTGTGGTAATCACACAGGTGTACCTGTCTCCCCACCAGTGCATGAACTCTTTGAGAGCAAGGGCTAGACCATTCCTCACAGCACCCCACCCCACATAGCACCTGACCTAGATTTCAGTGAACACGGAATGAAACGTGGGCTAAAATCAAATGAAATCCAGGTACCCAGTTTTCTATCAGCCTCTGCACAATTTTATACCCATTTCCAACAGGGCATCTGGGCTCGTCACCTTATCCCCTTGAAGTATCTTCTATCAGGGACCCACAACACGCCACCTGAGCAGGAATGGGCAATGGCAATATTCCTAAAAAGGCCCTATTTTTCACCTCAAATATTAAGGACCCTTAAGAACCTCAATTCATGGCTTAGCATAGACATACTGATTATTCTGGACACCTTCTTGACAAATTGGGAGAAGAGAACATTGTCACATTTCCTTCAAGAAAATTCAGTATACACTCCCAGCATCATAGACTTCCTACTTTTGATGATGATGGTGGTGGCATAAAGTACCAATAGCCTCGTCTTTTGAAAGGATCTGTCATGCTGCTGATGTAATCATTCTGATGAGAAACCTCACGTCGAAGTTCAGCAATTTCTTCCAAAACATTTTCAAAGCTTCCTTTGTTATCTGTGAAGGAATTTCAGTCTGTGAAATTGGGCATGAAATCATCTATTTCCCCCCTCTCTCAACATACACGAGTGATGCCATGGCAGCCAATGACTTTGATCAGCTCCTCAAAGCTGACTTTTCAGCCTGTCCCGTGGTAGTTAAGTTTTTGCTAACACTTAAAGAGGAGAGACATACCCCTCTGTTGTTCATTTATAAAGTGAATCAGAGAAAGAAAACAGATCTGTAAATTCTTTTCTTTTGAAAATTCAAAAATCTCTTGTCTCATTGTAATCAAGCTTCTTAAAACTTCACTTACATAAAATGTTTTTTAAATTCTTTGCTTTTATTCATTAAGCTAATTATCGCAGTTCTGTAAATCAAGCATGGAATTGATCCATTTAATTGATTAGTTAAAATAAATTTGCTACAGTGAAAAACAAACAGGATGATCTTTTTTTTAAACATGATTTGACTTGATTTTAGAACAACTACCCAAACCAAAGCCCAATACTTTACCAGCCCCGGTGAGGTCCAGTAAATTCCGCAGTCTTGCTATCTCTGTCTTTTGTCTCTCCATTGTCTCATTTAGTTTCTCCACCTCCACCACCTGTGAGTTCGCTCCTCTAGTGCCGACATCTACTTTCTCCATCTGATTTCGATACTATTAAAAATATCACATACACAAAGTTGCCCACAAATACTCTTTCCCAGATGCACTTATCCTTGCAACTCGATTTAGTACTTCCAGAACTTTTACCCAAGCTTTCCTCATGAGGATGCGACGTCACCCCTTGTATTGAAATCGCACTCTGCCCGGCACACTTCCAAATTCTCTGAGCAGTCACCTCCACTACTTTTGTCTTTTAGGAACTGATACAGGCCCATACGGAGGAGATCTGAGTCCCAGCACTGACCTGCTCCTCTTTATCTCTGAGAAGGTTCTGCAGGAGTTCGATCTCTGCTTCCGCTCGCGTCAGATCCCTGGCCGCTTGCGCTGCCTTTCTGCTGAACCTCTCCGTCTCCTGCAGCTCCTACTGGGACAGAGGTAGGAGAGATGCAGCACTGCTGCCATTCGCTGTCTTCTTCGAGTTTCCCTTCCTCTCAGACTGACTTCTTTCTTTTCACCCGATTGCCAGCCTGGGTACCCCATGAGTGTGTGGCGCTGGGTCCCACCCTATTCTGCGCTGTTTCCATCACTGGCAGCCTGCTCCACCCCTCCACGGGGCCAGGTGGGCAGGAGGCTACATCAGAAAGAGCCAGAGCTAACTTTTTTTTCACTAATCTCCAGGCTCCCATGACTGGGGTCTCTCTGGACTCCCATCATTAACTTGTCTCTCCTATGATCTATCATCTTCATCTCAGGAGCATCTGCCCCCTCAAACTGTTAGAGACAGCATTTCAGTCAGAAGGCAAAACAGCCCAAGAGGTCACTATTATCTGACTGCACAAGATGAAGTCTGGGGTTCAGAAGGATGACATGGCCAGCCTTTGAAACCTTGGCTCAGGTGTGTACGCATACCCATCTCCCTAGGCAGAGCTCTACACTCTGAGGTAGGGAGAGTACATTTCATCTGATGGTTCCTGTCAGGGCTCAGGAAAGGGCAGGACCCAAGGCAGAGCTGTGATGGGAGAAATACAATCCTTACGTCTGAAGGGAGACAGACAACTTTCCAGTGGTTTCTAAGATAACCAAAGTCTATAACAAAAGAGCAATAATACAAGTGGCTAAGGTTTTGGGGCAGCAGTGCCTGCGGAAACTTGTTCTAGACACGTGGACTCACCTCTGCTCGTTCCTGGTTAATTTTCATAACAGTTCCATGAAGGGACTTGAGCTGGTCTTTGGCGACGGTGAGCTCAGCCGTGGCTAGCTTATCTGAAGCGGCCACGGCTTTTTTTAGTTTCTTCAATTCTCTGTCTAAACCAAGAAACCGTTCCTGAGACTTGGCATCTTCAAGTTTCTTCTAAAATAAAAGAAACATCAACTAAACAGTGAATCATTTGGAAGCAGTGAATTAAGACACAAGCTCCATGAGGGCAGGGACTCTCATCACTACTACCTGGCCCAGGCCTAGAATGATAATATCTGGCACAAAGGAGGTGCTCCATAAATAGCCACTGAGTGAATGAATAAATAAAATCAACTAAAAATTGTATGGTAAACGTAGAACGAAATCAGTCTTCTTAGTCAAGAACCATAAGCAATCATAGATGCATTTACTCATTGGAAAACCATTTCCCGGCACCATCACAAAGTGATGGACCAGCCCCTTGTGACTGCTGAGTCAGGCCCTGG
This sequence comes from Taxidea taxus jeffersonii, assembly GCA_003697995.1. Lineage (NCBI taxonomy): Eukaryota > Metazoa > Chordata > Mammalia > Carnivora > Mustelidae > Taxidea > Taxidea taxus. The sequence continues at coordinate 9,687 of RCUC01081969.1, forward strand.
GAGACGGTGGTTAAGTAAAGCAGACTGGGCTATCGCCTTCAAGGAGCTTATGAGAGACAGATAATAAACAAACACTCAGACAAATATATAACAAAATGGTGGCTAGTAACTATCAAGGGACAGAACAGGGTACTTTTTGAGAGAACAGCAAGAGAGATGGAGATTGGTGGGGGAGGGGGCGGTCAGAGAGAAGGGTGGAGGAACGTGGTCCAGGAGAAGGAAGAGCATGTGGGAAGGCTAGAAGAACTTGGCATTTTGAGGAACTGCAAGAAGGAGCCTGGTGAGAATAGGAGGGAGCTATAGAGGTAAATCATGTCAGGCTTCATAGGCTTAAAATTTAGGTCTTTTTCATAAAAACAACAGAAGTTCCTGGAGAGGAAGGAAATGGCTGGGTAGGGGACAGGGACTAACAAGGGTCAATGCCTGTTCCTGGAAGAGCACGGTGGTGGCTCTGTGGAGCAGGGTCATCCGTGGGAGGGGGAGATCTGTCAGGTAGCCGTACCAGTTCAGAAGAGAGACAATGGCTAGATGGGGGTGGTGGCGGCATCAGGGAAGGAAAAAAGGAACTATATTCCAGGTATAGTTTGGGGACAGATACGACAGGACTTGGGAACTGAAAGGTTCTTGGTCATTATGAAGCAAGTCACTCACTGAGGCTGGGAGAAGGGAGAGTGACAAGTTATGAAACGGTGGGGCACAGGACAGTGAACTGACCGGAGAGAAGGGTAATGCTGCCCATTTGAGGTTGATGACCAAGAGATTATAATGAGACCATATGCCTGGGTGGGTGATATTTTCCTGCAGAAATGCTCAGCATGGGTATCAGCGCGAAGAAGGCATACAGCTGCAGTTCCGTCGGGCAAGTGAGACAGGAATGAAGGATAAGGGATTTGAGGATATTTGCAAAATTGGCTCTCGTCGGGGGCCACGGAATTTAGGTCGGGCGATGCTGAGGAAGGTGGACAGGGAAGCCTAACAGACAGAAAAGGTGGAGCTCATGCCCTGGGGTTGTCAGTGACGTTGAAAAATTGTCAGTGTGGGGTGCAGTGGCTAGAGTTATAAGCAGCATGGGATTTCAGAGGTGGTGCGCTCAATTTCTGAACCGGACAAAGGGGAGGAAGTGACAATGGGAGGAGATGGTTGAGGTGGGATGGCGAAGCAAAAAGAGAGGCCAGCGTGTCAGAAAGGAAGATGAAGAGTTAAAAAGTAATTTCCCATGGATGTGTCCAGTGGGGCAAGGGGTTTCAGAGGAGGCAAACTCAAGCCATCAGCGCTGATGCTCTAAGGTCCCTCCTCACATGCCAGCTTGCTCGTTTTTATCGACTGTGTCACCTGTCTCAGGCCCTTGATTCGACCACATGCATCTCGGCCTCCCCTGGGTCCAGTCTGCCTCTGGGCCAACAACCTGTGAACCAGGCCCTGCAGAGAGGGCCTGCTGGTGGGGGGCAGGACCCAGCGTGGGGACACAGGTGTCACAGTTTCCGAGTCTTCCTACCTTTTTCTCTAACTCCCGGAGTTGGGCCAGTATTCTCTCCTTCTCTTCATCAGCTTCCTGAAGTTGGAGATCTGTAAGGCCTTGGATTTCCTCCATACTTTTTAGATTTTCTTGCAAATAGTGAATTTCACTCTCCAACTGCTGGATTCTTGCTTCGTGCTGCCTCTTATCAAAACTAATCTGTGAGGAAATCAAGTTTTGAAGAGGATTTTTAAACAAAATCTTTTTAGAGAATCACATTTCATTTTACTAAAAGAGGGTAATGAAATGTACTAATGAGTTACAGGGCATGGTTTTATCTTGAATGTTCTCTAGGATCCACTTTAATGGTTACATCATCGTTAAAAGAATGACATCCAAAAAATCAGATTCTGGCACGGTACCACACCCCAGCAATGTAGTATTGTTTACCTGCATGCTCAGAAACATTTCTTTCTCACCTGTTTCCAAAACAAGGAAAACACAGCCACAAAGCCTGACTGATATCAGTAACCACATTCACGGCTGAATTTCAGTCACAGGCAGTTTGACTAGTTAAGAGTGAAAATAACAGTAAGTATACTGTATTTACTTGAGAAGGAAGCATTGCAATTTGTTGAAAAACAGAAGTATTGGCCAAACACTTCCCTCCAGCTGCCTCTCACCCGCTCCTTACCCGTGCTTCCAGGGCCCTCTCGCAGGCGTGCCTGAACTCTTCTTGTCCGCTCGCCAGTTTCTCTTGCTGCAGGGCCATTTCTTCCTGGAGTTTTCTCTCTCTCACTTGTGCTTCCTGTTTTTCCCACTGGGAGCGTGCAAGGATTTCACTGAATTGTTTCTGCAAATCAGCAAGACTTTTCCCTAAGACATCTGAGGAAGTATGGATTCTGGTAAGGGGGAAGAAAAGATGGTGTGAATTTTATGACTCGTGTCAGATGCTGGGTGCAAACATGCTGGTAACAGTGCAGGAGGAGAGAGAGCTCTCTGGAAGCCTGGAACAGGACTGTCAGTCACAGCAACTCAGCGCCCCCTAAGGGCAAATCGTTGTTTTAGCGGATGACCTCTGTCACTCCGAAAGCACAGGCTCCTAGGGGGCCACCAATGTTTGCTCAAAGAATAAATGTCCATTTCATGTATTTAAATTAGCCTTGCTTTTGATATTTATTTCCTACTTAAAATGCATAATGTGGCTCTACTTCCTGACCATATGCAATGAACTTTCAAGAAAAGAGTTACTCTTAAAATGTCCTGCTTTTTAAATTAAATAATACCAAAAAGTATGAAAGATTTAAAATGTGGGAAAAAAAATCAGTGACAGGCAGTCTGAACGAAGCGATCTTGTGTCTCAATCACGGAAACAGGACACAGGAACACTTACAAAAGAAATCGGCCATTACCAGAACTTGGGAAGGTGAGTCTCTGTGCACCTCTTGTTCCTCACTCAGCAACCTCAACACCTGGAGGTCCTGATTTCTCATTACCTCATTTCCCCAGCTCCTGACTTCAGTTTTTTCCTTAGCTCATCCACACGAGCGGCCACTTCTTCTGGACGAATCAAACCATCAACCACATGGTTCAGGTGACTCTGGAAATCTTTAAGTTGCTGTTTTAGTAGGTCATTGTCATCCTAGGGACGGTGGTGAAACGGAGAGGTAAAAGTTACCAAAACAAAATTTAAAATACACACATATACCCATGCACAGACTATAGTACTTGTCATATGACAGTTCTACTTAGTTCTCTAAAAATACTTTCTATTTGGGCTGACAATATCTGAATCTACTGACCAATGTAAAATCACAAAAGATAGAACCAGGCATTACAATGATTCCTGATGTGACACAAAAATAACTACCTGTGAACACTACCTATGAATGTCTTCTTGCTGAGAAGTAACTCACTTGAATGTAAATAAGCCTCCATGTGCAACATAAGGACATATGAATCAATACCAGAAAAGATGCAACCAGCAAGATCTAGGATATAGGAAACTATAAGGACAAAGACCTGGTTTTCTTTAAAATATTACAAAGGGGGAAAGAAAGAAGAAACCTATGGACTAGAACAGACTGAAGAATCAAGCCAACCAAATGCAACGTGTGCACTTCATTTGGATCCTGATTCTAAACAACACTTGTCAAAACTGAGAGAGAGAAGGGTCATGGGACTGGGTCCTGCGCTGGGCTCCACACTGAGTGTGGAACCTGCTTAAGATTCTTTCTCTCCCCGCCATCACCACATTCAGGCTCTCTCTCTCTGGAATGAAACAAAACCAAACTGTGTGAGATAATCTGAAAATCTGCATGGATAAGGCATTTGATATTAGGGATTTACTATAATTTCAAGATATAGCGTGGTATCAGTTCATGCTTTCTTAAAAAGCCTCTGTATAGTATTTATAGATAAAATAAGATTTTCAAATTTTATTTATTAGAGAGAGAGAGAGAGAGAGAGAGAGCGCATGAGTTGGGGGAAGGGGCAGAGGGAGAGGGAGAAGCAGACTCCCCAATGGACAGGGAGCCCAATGAAATGCAGGGCTCAATTCCAGGGCTCTGGGATTATGACCTGAACCACTCAGGCTCCCCAAGATTTTCAGATTTATTTCACAATAATTCAGTGTGTGAACAGGTGTGAGGCATGTGGTATGGCTGGCATTACAGGGGAGACAGGGCTGGCCGTGTGCTGATAACTGGTGAAGACGGGTAAAATGTGCGTGAGGATTCATTTTCATATTCTACTTTTGTATGTGTTTGAAATGCCCATAATTCAGTTAAAAAAAAAACAAAAACAAAAAATACTTTGCCGTGAGACTCTGTCTGGCAAGCAACTAAAAATGAAACCTCTAGTACTGAAACTTTTCTAATAGCTTATAATTCTCTGTGGGAATATTTGTTACATGCCAGCATATTTTTATTATTAACAAACACAAATATCCCAAGAATTAAATTCACACAACACCTCTTTCAAGTAAAAAGAAACTGTTAAAATCACCTAAAATTGTAAAGAAAAATAGTTCTGCACCCTAAGGTACTGACAGAATTCTCCTGAATTCCGACACTCCACCCGAGTTATTAATTTACTTCAAACTAGTAAAATACTCTTAACTAAGGTGGAGAATTCAGAATTGCAATGAACAGGTTAACTGCCTCTCCCATCTGGAGCCTGTTATCTGTAAACTGTCCTGCCCGCTGCCCTGAGGTGCCCAGATTTGTACCACTGTCTAATCTTGGCCACAGGTGATTGGACCCAAGGCCAGACAATCCGCTGACTAGTCAGAAAGCAAGTTCTCACGCTCTCCAAAAATTGGACCAAGATCCAGGACATCAAGTCCATAAGAGCAGGCCTTGTAAAGATATGTCAGCTCAGGGCTGAAGTCCACAGGGCACATTCAATGCCCGCAGAGATAGAGGAGAAATGAGAGAGCCATGTAGCTCCTGAGAGACTGACAGGGCAGCTCTGTCTCCTTTCCAGAGCTCGTGTCAGTAGGTTTGGGTTCATTGCAGCTAAATGATTTTCTGACAAAGATAAATGCAGAGTGAGTTTAACCTGAACTCTGTATCAGGAGGTCAGCAGGCTTAAGGACCTAGTTTCAGATAATATAGTCTCACAGCATGGGCTAAGTGTTCTGGAAAGCTGACTTCAGTTCCTAACTTGGAGGAGAAGGCTCCAGAAGACATTTTAGTCCCTTTCTTTAAGAGATGTATACTAAAGTATTTATGGGTGAAATAAAGATGTATGAGATCTTCTTTTGAGGTATTTCAGCAAAAAAAATCATGTGGACTGACTGAACCAAGAATGGCAGCATGATGACTGGTTAAGCAGAGTAAACAAAAGGACATAAGACTATTCTGTTTTTGTGATGATTTGAAAATTTCCATAGTGTTCTACTGAACACCTGACACACAAGTCAAACAAGAATGGAAAAGCTATATACCCTTTATGATATCCGTTTCAAAAATCCAGCTGATAGCATTAAAAATTAAATTCTAGGTTATTACATTTCCTTAAACTTTGAGGAAAAAATATTCAAGGCATTGAAAGGAGAGAATTTGGATGAGCTTATTAGTCTTTATTTATCACAAACCAGCCCTGCATGGAAGCCTTCCCTAAAACCATAGCCGCTCTGCCCCTTTATTTCTGATGAAGTATGACACATGCCACCTCAGTCAGCCAAGTGGCCCTTGGCCTCAGAGACCGAGACCTGAGTGTTGATCCAGGTACTTGTTTGCTCAGACATCTGTGCTCTCCGAGAGTTTAATTATCTGGAAAATCCTGTCCACCTGCTTCTCTGGCAGTTTGTTAGGCAGATTATTGTGACAGTGGCAGTAAAAATACTCCGCCAAAGCCAACCCCCATAGATGTAAAATGACTGCATTTTATTTTAGAAAGACTTATTTCATTTTAGAGAGAAAGAGAGAGACACAGCATGCACATGCCTGCGCACACAAGCAAGGGAGAGGGGAAGCAGACTTCCCACTGAGCAGGGAGCCTGACATGACACGGGGCTTGATCCCATACCCCCAGGGATCAATCCCATGACCCTGAGATCATGACCTGAGCCGAAACCAAGAGCTGGATGCTCAACCAACTAAGCCCCTCAGGCGCCCCATAACTATATTTTTAATAGCATCCTTTCTGAGGAGAGGATTATGAAAACTGTTTACAGTTAAGAGGTTCTGCAACCTACTTTAGTTAAATTCCTGGATAATTACAAAGCTATTTCTGCGGAAGAAGAATGCATCAATCTGATCCTTTGAGCTCAGCCTAGTGACAAACCTGCTTCTCAGAGAAAAGTCAGGTATTGCTTTCTCCTGCGAGTTTACACAGTCCTCAGTGTGTACTCCCGACTGGCTCCATCTCTTCACACCCCCAAAACAAGCCAAAGGACATGTGTGTCAACAGTCTTACAGCGATGGGCTCACAAGGGACACGGTACCGTCTCATCCAGAATCTTTCTTTTCTAATAATTTGAGTTGCTTACTACAGGCTGGAGCAGGTTAAGCATCTGAGGGTGTCCTATGTAAGAATATATCCTGAACAGACATGTCTCTACCTGCAGCTGTTTGAGTTGTGTGCGGAGCTCACTATTTTCTTGGTCCTTTCCTTCTGAGAGCTGGGCTTTTCTGACTGCATTCTTGAGGGCTTGCTTTTCCTTCTCAAGTTCCTCTTGAAGGGCCGATTGTTCTAACTATCGCCATGGGAAGCAACAATATAAAAACATAAACATAAACACAAAACATAACACTTTAATCTATAAAGGCATAAATATATTTTTTTTGAAGATTCTTTATTTACTTGACAGACAGAGATCACAAACAGGCAGAGAGGCAGGCAGAGAGAGAGGAGGAAGCAGGCTCCCCGCGGAGCAGAGAGCCTGATGCGGGGCTCGATCCCAGAACCCCAGGATCACGACCTGAGCCGAAAGCAGAGGCTTTAACCCACTGAGCCACCCAGGCGCCCCAAAGGCATAAATATATTTATATACACAAACAATCCCTTGATAGCTATGGTTTTATAATAATGCGGTTTTATGTTTATATGTTCAAATTTCAAAGCCCAAGTTAATCTTTTCCACATGCCTTCTTCAGCCATTAATAAGAAAGAGTAGACATCAGAATCAGCTCAGCTCAGATACACCAAATAGAATCTCAGGGGTGGGTCCACGGACCTACTGTATTTAAAAGTTCTGTGAGTGATTCAACAGTTATTGCTCTTCCTTCCCTTAGGCCAATATTTCTCAAACTGTGGTCCTCAAATACCTGTTTCAAAATCACCTGGTGTGCTTGTTAGTCATCTCAGTCTCAATGGACCAGAAGCTTGGGGTGAGGGGGGAGGGATCTGCATTTAATAAGCTTCCCCCCCTCCAAAAAACAATACTAAGTTCCCCAAGTGATTTCATACAGCTAAAGTAAACGAATTAGAGATCTGCAGATCAGAGAGACATCTGTTATGCTCCATACTCTCAATATATGGCTTGAAGACCAGGTCTCGTAGTGTTCCCACCAAGAAGGGGAATATCCCTCTTAATACCAAGTAAATCTGTGAAAAGCCTAGGCTATTATAATATTTTTGTCAAGACTTATGAGGAAAAAAAAGGACAACAAAAATACAAAGGACAACAGATGTCAAGGTAGTAAAGGCTGGCTTGAAAACTGAAGAGAATTAAAAAAAAAAAGAAAAGAGAATTTATTTGACATGAGATTCCATCTAGAAATTTTATTTATTATTATTTAGAAATCTGCATTTCCTGTTACTTCGTTTCCCCCTAACGTCCCTTTTTTTTTGTACTCTGATCTTGTCAACTATAGTTTTGTAAAACTTGATATTCTTGAGAAATATAATCCTGACAATTGTCAGATGGTCATTTGATATCTCATAAGGGATACAAGATAACGTAATTACTATAATAAGCATGACCTATTTTTATTTCCTTTTCTAATCACATGCATGCTATTTTACATGCATTCCTGGGATTCAAACTATCTTATTTTATTTCACTCTCATCCAATAAGTGCATCCCTTTTTGTGCCAGGCCCTGAGAGAACAGAAACAGGCATACACAATCTGGGCAGTCACTGTGCTCTGAGTCTAGCGGGAGAGACGGGCAATCTAAGCTGATCTAAAATTTTTAGATTTAAAAATCTACAATGCTTTGAGCACAGGCTACAGGTTTCCAGCAGGCACTTGAGGAGGGTCACAGTGGGCTTCCTGGAGAAGATGCAGCCTGTGTGAACAAGAGCTAAACAAAATTACATTATTAATTTGATAAAGACTATGCCATAACTGGCTTCCGTCTGCCTCCCTTTCTCTCTCTCCCTCTTCCCTGCCCTTCTTGCCCCTGGCATCCAAGAGGCACACTTTCCGTACTTCAGATGCGCTACGCCCCCTTCTCCTTGCGTCAGCCTAGAGCACTCATTCCTCACCCCTACCCTTTTCACACCCCCTCCTTTTGCACAGCGAAGTCCAACTCATCCTTTGAGTCTCTGCTGTGAGACCTTTCTCTATGGCAGTCTTCCCTAACCACCCCTCCCCCGTGACAGAATGCGATCCCATTCTTTCTCGCACAGCTGTTTCACTACTGGACTGTCAGCTCCCCAAGGACAGTGGCCACGTCTGTGCTGTTCACTGCAGCATCCACAGCACCTGCCCTCACTGGCCAGTAGTAAGTGGTTACTGGATGAATAATTATCTCTCTGATTTGCCGGTACAATTTAAACAAGTGGATACTTCATCCAACCAAAACAGAAAGTAGCAAAATATAACACTAACTTAAAAGAGGTCTCTGAACCTTGTTTTGAGAAAGAAAAACTAGAATTTATTGAATACCAACTGCTAGGTGCTTTTGAGCCCAACATTTCCCTTATCCTCACAATAACTCATTTTATAGACAAGGAGGCATTTTTCAGAGGCTCAAGAGCTATGAAGTGATTTGCATGCTCACACAGGGGTTCACGGGGGTACTATCTGAACTCAGAACATCTGACTCCAAAAATGTACTCTTCCCATCATTTCACGTACATTATGTTAAAAAATGTTTCATCTTACATTAAAGAAAGGCTGATTTGTTAACTGGATTCTAGATGGCCTTATGCCCCTACTTACCTGGCTGAACCTTCTAAGTTCTTCCAACTCCTCTTTGAGCTGGCTGGCTTCAGCATCCCGTATTTTCAGCTGAGCCTCTAGCTCAGCCTCATAGGCACTGAGATCTCCCTGGGTCTGCTGCAGGGTCACATTCACCTCATGCTGCTCCTGGAGGGCACTTTCTAGTTCTGCGAGCTCCTGTAAGGATTCAGTAAATTTATGGAACCTTCCCTGTTCCGCATAAGCACCTGCAAGTCATTATAAGTAACTGGAACACCGTGAACCAAACTGGCCAGCCAATGCTGGCCTGGCCCACAAAGCTTTCATTAGCAATACAATGAAGCTGCAGGCTGTGCATATCCAGGTTAGAAAACCAAATCCTGACTAAATGTAATCAGAAAAATCAGTAAGCCACCAACATGTTTTCCAAAGTAATCAGCTGTGTGACACTTTAAATGTGTCTGAATACATAAGAAGAAAAGAGAAGGGGATAAAATGTAAGGCCTATTTTCCATCAGACACTGGAACAAATGTTTTCACATTTACTCTTTCATCGTATCTTCACAGCAACTGTGTAAGGCACAATAGTATCTCCATTTTACAGAAGAGGAACTGGAGAATGACTAAGTAAATTGCACAGGGCTGTAGCTTAAAAAAGATAGGATATGAACCCAGATGTCTGACTGCAAAAACCACCCTTTCAATTAGACCACAGCATGTTCATTTATTAGAAGAACAAACTGGGATTAGCACTCTCTAATCTAATTAAGGATGATAGAGTAACCTGAATGAGTGCTGACAAGAATAGAAGTACATGTTGATTAGTGTACTGTAGTTCTGATTCATTTTAGTCCATCTTTTTTTATGATTATCTCAGCTTTTAGCTATTTATTTGGGATCTTGAAGAACTAGATCAAACTATCCTAACTTAAAGAGGAGGATCTTGTGATGGGAACTTCTATAAAAAGATTTCTCAGGGGTGGTCCAAAAACCACTTGGCATCTTCATTATTTGGGTTGCTTGTACAAAATGCAAATTCCAATTATAACCAACAAAGGTCCAGAGTAGGGACGCCTGGGTGGCTCAGTTGGTTAAGCGGCTGCCTTCGGCTCGGGTCATGATCCCAGCGTCCTAGGATCGAGTCCCACATCAGGCTCCTTGCTCGGCAGGGAGCCTGCTTCTCCCTCTGCTTCTGCCTGCCTCTCTGTCTGCCTGTGCTTGCTCTCTCTCTCTCTCTAGCTAATAAATAAATAAAATCTTAAAAAAAAAATCAAAGGTCCAGAGTATATAAAGAATTCCTGCAAGTCATTAAGAAAAAGACAGACAGGGACGCCTGGGTGGCTCAGTTGGTTAAGCAGCTGCCTTCGGCTCAGGTCATGATCCCAGCATCCTGGGATCGAGGCCCACCTCGGGCTCCTTGCTTGGCAGGGAGCCTGCTTCTCCCTCTGCCTCTGCCTGCCACTCTGTCTGCCTGTGCTCGTTCGCTCTCTCTCTCTGACGAATAAATAAATAAAATCTTTAAAAAAAAAAAAAGAAAAAGACAGACAATCCAATAGAAAAATGGGCACAGAATATGAATAGGGAATTCACTGAAGAGGAAGTCTGAATAGCAAATAAACAAAAGGAAGGTGCCCAATCTTTCAGTAATCAAGGGAAAATGCAGTTATAACAAGATATGAGTTTACATGGAGCACAGAGGAACAAGTTAAGCCATAGAAAACAATAGACCAATTCAGCATGTGGGACACTCTACAGGACCACTAGCCTGGCTTCTACACACACATCTGCATGCATAGCTACCAAAGACATTCTTGGCACAACTGGAAAACTTGAATACAGTTCAGGTATTAGATGACCTTAGGGAATTATTATTAATTTTTCTAGCTATAAAAAATGGCACTGTAGTGATGTAGGAAAATGTCCTAATTTTTAAGAGATGTGTACTTAAGAGATGATGTCTTGATGTTTGCAACTTTCAAATAACTCAAGGGCAAAAAAAAAAAAAACATACAGCAAAATATTTTTTGAATCTAGAAGAACACACATATATTCACTGAACTATCCTTTTAAGTTCTTATAAATTTAAATTCTTTTTTTTTAAGATTTTATTTATTTATTTGACAGACAGAGATCACAAGTAGGCAGAGAGGCAGAGAGAGAGAGGAGGAAGCAGGCTCCCTGCGGAGCAGAGAGCCTGATGTGGGGCTTGATCCCAGGACCCTGGGACCATGACCCGAGCCGAAGGCAGAGGCTTTAACCCACGGAGCCACCCAGGTGCCCCTATAAATTTAAATTCTTACAAATTATTTTAAATTCTTATAATATTCTTATAAATGTAAAATTTTCATAATAAAAAGATACCATTTCAAACTCAGCAGACTGGCAAACACTAAGACTGACAAAAAGTTAAATTTCCTGAATGTGATAATTATTCTGTGTTAGATACTCTATATTAGAAAATGTCCCTGTTCCTAGGAAACACATGATGAAATATTTTGGAGCTAAGGGGGTGATGTCCACAACTAATTCTCAAATGGTGAGAAAAAATTTTATATAAAAACATGTAAAAATTATATATGAAAGAGAAAACAAATGGAGCAAAATATTGATGACTGAATGCATGGTACAGTGTTACCTGTATTATTCTTATAACTCTCCTGTAAATTTAAAATTATTTCAAAATAAAAGCTTAAAAAATAAAAGTTGGATAACACTAAGATGTTGGCAAGGATGTGATATAGTGGTGGTGCTCACATTGCTAGAGCAGAAACTGACTGAATCCCTACGGATGGTCATTTGACAATGTCTAGTGAAGTTGAGGAGGGCACATACCCTCTGACTTATGTTCCAATCTTGAACATAGTCCCCCATGCTCAAGATGTGTGCAAGGATGTTACATTCAACATTATAATAGCAAAAGACCAGAAACCACCTAAGATTTCTCCAAGAGGAGAATGAATAAGCAATAAATTTGTGGTAGTACCTATAATGGAATGCTATATACACTAATAAAAATAAACAAACTAGAGCTACATGCATCAATGTGTATAATTCCCCAAAACATAAACAGGAAGGAAGAAAAAAAGTGGCTAAAGAATATGCACACATCTTTTATATAAATCTTAAAATTATGCAAAACAATGCCACATATTGCTTATGGATAGCTACATATATAATAAAAGAGATGCAGGGAAATAAGTATATTCAAGATTTTGTTACCTCTGTATGGAGGTACGCAGAGGGTTTCAAATATATCTGCAATGTTTTATTTCTTAAGCTGAGTTTAGAGTACATGGTGTTAAATATAATTTTTGACATTTTTGTCTGCCTGAGAATTTCTGTAGTATTAAATATATGAATTCAAACTTCCAGAGCAAGTCCTACTAGGGACGAAATCTGGGAATCTGGGTTCTCATGCATGATAACAGTTTGTCACACAACTAATACGGATCAAATGAGATCTCTAAATGAGAGGCAATAAACCAGGATGGAAGGGCAGAGTTTAGAACACTGTGTCTTGTTTTGTAAAATAAAGTTAAAATTATGAATAACAACAAGAATCAGAAAATTATGTTGTGCTTAATTCTGGTGTACAAGCAACAAAATGCGAACACTTACTGCAGCAACTGTAATAGCTATAATTTCCTATTTGTTATAGTTCTTTGATAACAACACCTTTCAGGGAGAGCGACTCAGCTGGAATAATCTTCCTTTTCTTAGTAAAGGAAAATAATGATTCCAAGTGTTTCACTACTAAAGGGAAAAACCCTATTAAATAGTCATTAATATTTTTTGTCACTTCAAATTACACGGTTGCTAACTTCCAATCACCTACTTCTGAGGCTGAGGAAATAGGCAAGAAGAAACAAATCATACCTTCCTCATATTTTCCGCATCTATGGCCACTATTTCCAGTTGGTCCCTCTCCTGCTCGACCTCACTCAGTCTCTGCAGCAATGTTTCTTTCTCATCCTGTAGCTTTCTGCACTCGTTCTGGGCCTGAGCGGCCTGGCCTTTGACAGTCTCCAAGTATTCTTGTAACCCACTGATGACACTTTCTAAATCCTTCTTCAGGGCTTCGTTTGCTGCAATTTGTCCTACATAGAATAGAAAAAGGCAAGGTGATAATGTATATAAGAAAATGCTTTCAAGATACAGAATTACTGCATTTCGTCTCCTTAGTTGTTACTGGCTAAGAAAGAAATTCTAAGCTTTCAATCATTTTGCACCATCTTGTTTTTCTTTTTGATAAAATGATCATTTTCCCTCTATTATCCACAGTGCAGGCGTATTAACTAGCTATAGAATAAGAGCAATATAGTCAATGGGCATTGCTTACAAAATGCTCCATTCAGGCTGTAAGAAGTTTAAAATAAAATAATGAAAATAAGCTATTCCTGGGGAGCCTGGGTGGTTCTGTCATGAAGCGCTTGCCTCCAGCGCCGGTCATGATCCCAGGGTCCTGATCAAGCCCAGCATCAGGCTCTCTGCTCAGCGAGAAGCCTGCTTCTCCCTCTCCCACTCCTTCTGCTTGTGTTCCCTCTCTCATTGTCTCTCTTGGTCAAAAAAATTAAAAAGTTAAAAATATTAAATGAACTTTCCCAAGTAAACAATGAAAAATGTTCAACAAAACTATGAGTCCTTGCTACTAGATACATAAAACAAAACCACTCAAATTCAAGACTAGTCCAAGATGGGCAGCATAAACATGTAACTTTAAGACTTACAAAAAACCCCAAACCACATATTGGGAACCATGTACTGGGAGCCTACTGTGTTCCAGGCACTTTATGAACACGACCTCATTTAATCTTCCCAACAATGATCAAGACAGAAATAACCCGCCCCATGGGACGCCTGGGTGGCTCAGTTGGTTAAGAGGCCACCTTTGGCTCAGGTCATGATCCCAGCATCCTGGGATCGAGTCCCACCTTGGGCTCCTTGCTCAGCGGGGAGCCTGCTCCTCCCTCTGCCTCTGCCCGCCTCTCTCTCTGCCTGTGCTCGCTCGCTCTCTCTCTCTAACTAATAAATAAAAAAAAAAAAAAGAAATAACTCTTCCCAGGTCCCACAGCTGATAATGGCAAAATGGAAACTGGGCCCTCTATTATCTTCCTCCTCCATGGGTGTGGCAATGTCACAATCTAAATCTGCATTGCAAATGTAGATCCTAAAATTCTTTCCACACTCTCCTTAGAACTAGACACTGAATGCCCTGGTGTCAACAGGCTCTTTGTTCCTGAAAGGATTATACGCTTTGGACGAAGACAATGACATGCCAGAGCTTATTGTGATCGTGTACTGACTTCCTGCCTACTGAATGCAATGACCTGACTCAGCTAGGAAATCGATGCAACAAAACTAAAACCGAAAAGATGTTTTACTTAAACATTTTTGGGTACTCTGCAAATATTTCCCTATCAAACACTGGTATGAACAGCTGAAGCATATTCAGCTAATATCTGGATTAATGCCTGCTGAGGTGTCATCTGTCTTTTGTTAATACTGAAGCATCTTAAAGGTTTAAATTAAATACTGATTTACTGTAAATCATACTTAAATTCTTACCTTCAGTAAGCTGTTGTTCAAGGTCCTTAATCTCTTCAGTTTCTTTGGCAATTCTAGAAAGTATCTCATCCAAACGGCTTTCAAGTTGTTTGTACTGCTTATTCATAATGTCAAGTTGTTGTTCTTTACCTCTTTTCTGAGCCTTCATATGGCACTGAATTGAAAAGAAATCAGCAAAATCCTGAGTCCCTTAAACTCTTTTAAAAATAATAATGCTTAACATTTCTAAAGGAAAATAAAATGTAACAATCTGAGTCTGTGCCAGGCCTGCTGTTGTTTTCACACAGGTAGTTTTCATTTAAACCTCAGGATAACTTGATCTGGAAATCATCTCCATTACACAGATATGCCAAATGAAAATCAAGGAGGTTAAATTTAAATGATTTTTCCAAGGGCATACCTACTAGGTAATTGTAGCCAAGTTCAATGTTGCATGTGTCTTTTAAAAAAGTTCAAAAAAGTTAATTATATATACACATATATCCATAGAAAATTACCATATTCCAAAATGTTAACAAGAATATATATGGGGAGCACCTAGATGGCTCAGTCAGTTAAGCATCTGTCTTTAGCTCAGGTCATGATCTCAGGGTCCTGGGCTGGAGCCCACTTCTCCCTCTCCCTCTGCCTGATGCTTCCCCACTTGCACCTTCTCTCTGTCAAATAAATAAATAAAATCTTTAAAAAAAAAATTTTTTTAAAAGAATGATATCTGGGTGGAGGAATAACAGGATTTTTTTTAAGAGATTTTTTTTCTTTTCTAGGAGTATGTTTAATAGTTTAAAGATTTTATAATAAAAAAAAGATTTTATAATAGTCATATCTTTTTAATCAAAAAAGCACATTAAACGTACTTTTAAAAAAGGTTGTTTTTTTTTTAAAGATTTTATTTATTTGACAGACAGAGATCACAAGCAGGCAGAGAGGCAGGCAGAGAGAGGAGGAAGCAGACTCCCTGCTGAGCAGAGAGCCCGATGCGGGGCTCGATCCCAGGACCCTGAGATCATGACCTGAGTCGACGGCAGAGGCTTAACCCACTGAGCCACCCAGGCGCCCCTAAAAAAAGGTTTCTTAAGGAAAAATAGAGACATGGAAGAAATACTTACTTGGAATTGAGGTTTATTCTCAATTCCTTATATAAAGAAACGTTTTATTTTTCAGTTCAATAAACAAGGGGCTGAGAGAAACCTCCAAGACCATTCAGCCCAGTGAGTCTCAAGATGGAGGGCCCTCCAGAGGTACACTCCTCTATTTCGACATATGCCCCTAGTAGAAAACAGAGCTTTCCTGTACTCACATAACTACTCACACCGTGACAGCCATGCATTCAGGAACCACAATAAATTGAAAAGACTAGATTATATTTTTAGGTGTGCTCAGGGGAAAAAACCCGAGAACCAAATGGTCTAGTTTAACCCTTCCTTTTACATGTGAAAAAACTGATTCTCAGATCTACCAGTGACCTGCCCAGGTCTGCTCAGAGGCAACAATTCCTGTGAAGACAAAATAATTCCCTCACACTCACACCCTCATGGCTCAGGTTTGCCCCCACAGATCAGAGGAACAGAACAATAAAACAAGAGAAAGTTATCGGGAGAAACTCCATCACAGTCAGAACCAACTCCAAGCTCTCAAGTCTAGTACTCATTTGATTAAAAAAGAATTTTTTAGATGTTCTGCTGCCTCCAAAGACAAGAAAAGTCCCTTCATTTTTAAGAAACAATGAATGACAGGCTGCTCAGAACGTTTCTGTTACACTATTGTAAAACTTGATGGGATTTTCAAAACTGTTCTTTCCCTGCCTTCACCAAACACCCATTTGAAATCTTTCTGAGAAGGTAACTGCAGATACCTCCTCAAATTCTAAGTAAATTTAGGATTTTTATGGCTCACGAAAGAATTTTTTAAAAAACAAAAAAACAAAAAACAACCCTGCCTTCATGTCTCCATCATTAAATCTTTAAAATTCACCATTAAAAATTCCACTGAAATCTCTTTACACACAGGACCAAAAAAAGACTCAATATGCCAATGATCTGCCTTAAGCACATGGGAGCAAAAGTACATTCTGTGACTTTTCATGACCATGGAGCTCACAAACGAGTTATAAAAACAGGAACTTACATCTCTGACTCCTCCTCCTTTCAAGTCTTTTGCACAAAGAGAGAAAAAATCATCATACCTTAACTTAAAATTTGTCCTGTTAAAACTGAGCCGTTGAGAACAGGGAAACTGTGGGCGGAGAGCTTTCTAAAGCTGTTTTCAAATTCACGTGCACTTCCCTCTGACAGCCACATTTTTGTCAGCGCCTCCGAACCTCAGTAACTTCCCAGAGCTTCAAACCACATTCCTGGCGGAGAGTGAGCGGCAGCCCAGCCCGTCCAATCACGAGCAGCCTCTGCAGGCAGGCCCCACCCTCCGTGCTTTAAATCACAACACAGGAAGCTCCCAAGGGCCAATCACACACAACCTTTGCAACAGATTACTACAGGCTGATTGCCCACGGAGAACAGTTAGTTACCTTTCGCTTCCACAGGGCATTGCCAGGTAGGGAAGAACACCACAAATCTTTCTTTATTGTTTGCTGCTGTGGTGTTTGTGCCTCCAGCTATGTACATTTTTTATAGCTAAAATGGGATTTTATTTTTAAATAGTACTTTTTCCTTTTGAAACCTAGTTAGATGCTTCTGTTTGTTGAAAACCTGACTGGTTTGGCTCTGAGCTAATTTTAAAAATAATTAATCTCTGTAGTCCTATAATTCCCTTGTGGGGAAAGGGTCACTGCAGTATCACAGCATGGGCTCAGCCTTTTCCTAAAAGATGAATTTAGGAAATCACTTAATTTTTTTAAATAATATTTTCATCTTCTGAAAATTAAAAAAAAAAAAGTCACCAATCATGTGGATGCAGTGATGAAGTTCTTCACCAGTGTATGCAAAACCCCCAGCATCATGGAAGACTTCATTGGCACCTAATGTGTTTGTTCTCCATCATATCTCAGAGTCACGTAATGTTTTCTAATCTCTCAAGCTTTTACTTTTAAATTCTATTTGCTATTCTGAGAAGCACTTTATCTGATTAGATAATAAAAGTTAACTGAATAAAAGTCTGTCTCCATCCATAGAAAAATTTGAAAGGCCCCCATACTTGATTCTTTCCCTTTTGCTAAAATGTTCACATTCTGTAGAATGTGATGCCTAACAGGAGCCTAACACCAGCCAAGAAGGTGATTTTGTGCAACGAAGAAAAAGATGCTCCCTCTGGGTGAACATATTAAAGAGACACCCTCTGGTGCTTTGACTGAAGTTGTAACCTTAAAAACGAACCGTTAGTCATTTTAACAATACCAAAAAGGAACCTTAAATCAGGTTTGTATGTTTCATCCCCATGAACAGAGATTGACTACCTTCAAAATGTGGATGCCATTCCTGTTTCTCATTTAACTCCTTTCTGTATGTAATTCTTTATAGAAATCCAGGAGGATTAGATGCCCTGTCTACCAAGAATGTCAAAGTCACTTGTTAAAAGCAAACATACAATCTAGGTTCTAAGTAGACTCATAGATCACAGAACTGGAGGAAGCAGCAAAGGAGCTTTCAGGTAGTGCCTATAGGCTGGGTTCCTTCCTACCTTCCCAGATGCAAACACAGGGGTGGCCCCTGGGAATTCAGATAATAGTAGGATATAATTCCTGTCCTTAGGAGCCTTACATAGGGTGGCAGACTTCCAAACTAATTAATGCAAGAAGGTAAGATATTATTGACCATATTACACACTACTTAAAATCTAATTTTTCATGTAACAAAAATTCTTTAAAATAATCAAGTCCTCTTTTAGTTTCAATTTTAATACTTAGTCTTAAGCTTTTGTTAGAAAAGACCTTATTTCTGTGAATGATAGGGTTACCTTCTGTCAGAATTAGCTAACCTGCAAAAAAAATTTACCTATGGTATTTTATTGAAATATTTAAAGGGATAATCAAGTAACTTGACAAGTATTTAAAGTAATGATAGTGCATTGTCCTTACCATATTAAATTCTCTTAAATCAGAGATTTTAAAGTTCTTTGTAAAATAACATTATTATTCAAAGTATAGCAGTGAAATATGCAGGAAGTATTTTTACTAATATTTTTACAAATACTGGGTGAAATGTAAGCCATTAGTAAGACTTCTTAGAGACAGAGACAAGAACCTACTCCATCATGCAGCCACTGGACCACCTCTGGCCACATATTAGAAAGACACACTCTAGAGAAGTGTTTCCTTATTAAGGACAAAACAAAACAATATGAAACAACAAATAGCTTTAATGTAATATTTGCATAAAGGATTAAAAAAGAGGTAGAGAAAGGACTCTAAATCCCTTTCAGCTCTCCCATATCATGACCTTGCTCTTAAGAAAACAAAGCAATAAAAGAGAAAGGGTAAGAGGTTTGGACAGCGCCATGGAGCAGGCTTTTCTTGCTTTGAAATATAATAATATTCAGCCACTTAAAAAAATAAGTGTACCATGCATCTACCATTCTACTGAAAGCTATCTCTTTCAAGTCTTAGGTTTTGTTTTCAACACAGAGATATATATATTTCTATATATAAGTATAAATGCACATATGTTATGTATATACAGACATATGGATATATAACACACATACAGATATATGTGACATACACACATGCATAAACATACTACTCAAATTTGTGCATTAAACTGAAAGACTTTCAGAAAGAATTCTGAGGCTAAAAATGAGGAGACATAATTT
>RCUC01081999.1:0-10882 GCA_003697995.1 Taxidea taxus jeffersonii
CCCAACAATTTTCTCAAGTAGCTGCATCATTTCACATTCCCACCAGCAATGCTTTCTCTTCATCTTCACCAACACTTGATATTACTTTTAAATTGTATCCGTGTTAGTGGATATGAAGTGGTATCTATCTCACTGTGATTTTGATTTGCATTTCCCCATAGGCTAATGATGTGGAATATTTTGTTATGTGTTTATTAGACACACAAATATTCTTTGAGGGAATATCTTCTCAAATTCTTTGTCCATTTTAAAATTGGTTTATTTGTCTTTTTATTGCTGAATTGTAAGACCTTAATATATTGTGGATACAAGGGATTTATTGGGTATGTGATTTACAAATATCTTTTTCCCATTTCATAGATTCTTTTCCTTTTCTTGATGGTATCCTTTGACACAGAAAAGTTTTGTGTAAAAGTATGAAGTAAGTTTTGTCATTTGTGCTTTGGGTTTTATATCTAGTAAACCATTTCCCAATCTAGGGTCACAAAATATATTCCTATACTAACTATTAGGAGTTTTTAGCTCTTACATTTAGGTCTATGATACTTTTTTTTTTAATTGAAATCTTCTTTTTTTCCTTTTTTTGAGAGGAAGTTTTGGGAGGAGCAGAGAAAGAAGGAAAGAGAATCTTAAGCAGGCTCCACACCAGCATGGAGCCCAACAACAGGACTTGATCTCACAACCCTAAGATCATGACCTGAGCCAAAATCAGGAGTTGGACTCTTAACCGCCTGAGTTACCCAGGCACCCTAGTCGATGATCTATTCTGAGTTAATTTTTGTGTATGGTATGAGATAGAGATCCAGCCTTATTTTTTTTAATATGTGGTTACGCAGTTTTCCCAGTATATTTGTTGAAAATAATATTCTTTCTCCAATGAATTGTCTTGGAACCCTTGTTAAAATCAATCAGCCATAAATAAACTTTGTAAACTCTCATTCTATTCCATTGATCTGTCTATTTTTAAAACTGTACCATACTCCCTTGACAACTCTAGCTTTGTGGTGAGATGAAAACTGAATCCTCCCAATTTGACCTTCTTCAAGCCTTTTTTTCCTTTTGAAACAAACAGCAAATTGAAATAGTTTATTTCTTCCAGTGTGGATGCCTATTATTTTTTCTTCTTTCCTAATTTTTATGGCTACAACCACTAGTACAATATTGGAAAGAAGTAGCAAGAGCAGGTATTTTCATTTTATCTCTGATCATATGAGGAAAGCATTCAGTCTTTCTCTAGTATGTATTATGCTAGCTGTGGGTTTTTAATGGCATGTATCAGGTTGAAGGAGTTCTTTCTATTCCTAGTTTACTGAACGTTTTTATCACCAAAGGCCATTGAATTATGTCAAATGACTTTTTTTCATCTATTAAAATGATCATGTTTTAATTCTTTATTCTATTAATACGGTATATTACATTTATTGTTTTGGGACATTTAACCAACTTTACATTACTAGGATAAATCTTAGTTGGTCATAATGTGTAATCCTTTTTATATGCTGCTTTATTTGGTTTGCTATTATTTTCTAAGAAATTTTGCATCTGTATTCAAAAAGGATATTTGTCTGTGATTTTTCCTTTTGTTGTAGTTACCTTGGTTTTCGTACTGGGAAAATATTGTCCTCATAACGTTGGTTAGGAAATGTTACTTCCTTTTCTAATATTTTTGGAAGCATTTGTAAAATGCTTTTTAATGACAGATCATCATCTGTCTTTAAATGTTTGATACAATGTACCTGTGAACCCATCTAGGCCTGGCTATTCTTTGTAGGAAGTTCTAAAATTACTAAATCAATTTTGTTGCCTGTTATAGGACTTTTTAGATTATCTTTTCTTCTTGAGCAAATTCTGTTAGTTTCTGTCTTTCTAGAAATTTGTCTATTTCATTGAAGTTATTAATGCAATGGCATATGACTATTCATAGAATTCCCTTATTAAACTTCTATTACTATACAATCAGTAGTGGTGTCCCTTTTTCATCCCTAATTATAGTAATTTGTGTTTTCTTTCTCCCTCCCTCCCTCTCTCTCTGTCTCTCTCTTTCTTGGTGAGTCTCGCTAAAGGTGTATCAATTTTGTTTGATATTTTCAAAAAAACTACTTTTGATCTCATTGCTTTTTCTCTGCCTTTTATTTTATTTCTTTCTACTCTAATCTTATTATTCCCTTCATTCGGCTTGCTTTGAGTCAGTTTGCTCTTTATTTTGTAGTTCATAACCTGGGAGACTAGGTTATTAATTTGAGATCTTCCTTAGTTTTTTACATATAAATTTATAGTTACAAATTCCCCTCTAAGCACTGTTATCTGCTGCTTATAAATTTGGGTATGTTGTGTTTTCATGTTCATTCTTCTCAAAGTATTTTAAAACATCCCTTATGTTTTCTTCATTAACCTATTGGGTTACTTCAAAGAGTGTTAGTTTTCACATAGTTGTGAACTTCCAAAATTTTCTTCTGTTGTTGATTTCTAATTTAATTCCATTGTGTTTGGAGAACACATTTTGTGTAATTTCAATCCTCTTAAACTTATTCAAGTTGGTATTATGACCTAACATATGAGCTTGCCTTGAAAAGAATATGTATTCTGTTACTGTTGTTTGGAATCTTCGAGAGGTCTTTCAGGCAGATAGAAGGAAAAGCAGGATCCATGCTCAATCCCAGGACCCTGGGATCATGACCTGAGTTGAAGCAGATGCTTAACTGACTGAACAACCAAGCACCCAGTTTACAGTGTTATTGAAGTTGTTATCCAAGCAGGATCTTCTCTCCTGGTTGTTCTTTCCATTATCGGATGTAGGTGTTGAAATCTCTGAATACTTTATTTTTATGCCTTGTTTCTTTCTTCAGTTCTGTTAGTGTTTTTTTTTTTTTCATGTATTTTGGAGCTCTGTGGTTAAATACATTTCTGCTTAATATCATTATATCTTCTTCATATATTGACCTAGACAATATCAAATATTCTCCTTTGTCTTTAGTAACAATTTTTATCTAAAGTCTATTTTTTAAAAAGAGTTTATTTATATATTTGACAGACAGAGATCACAAGTAGGCAGAGAGAGAGGAAAGGAAGCAGGCTCCCTGCTGAGCAAAGAGCCAGATGCAGGGCTCAATCCCAGGACCCCGGGATCATGACCTGAGCAGAAGGCAGAGGCTTTAACCCACTGAGCCACCCAGTTGCCCTTTTTTTAATATTAGTATCTCACTCCAGTTCTTTTTTGGCTATGTTTTGCATAAATTATATTTTTCTATCTTGTTTCTTTTAACTTATTTGTGTCTTTTAATATAAGACATGTTTTTTTAGATTGTCTATGTTTGGATCCTTTTTTCCCCCCATTATTCGAATTTCAGACAGTTGATTGTTGAATATATTTTCATTTAATGTAATTACTGATAAGGGAGGATTTATGTCTGTCATTTGCTATATGTCTTCTATATGTCTTACGTCTTCTTTACTCCTTAATTCCTGGTTTCTTTTTTGTTAAGTTGATATTTTCTTTTTTTTTTTTTTAAAGATTATATTTATTTATTTGTCAGAGACAGAGAGAGGGAGCGAGCACAGGCAGACAGAGAGGCAGGCAGAGGCAGAGGGAGAAGCAGTCTTCCTGCCGAGCAAGGAGCCCGATGCAGGGCTCAATCCCAGGATGCTGGGATCATGACCTGAGCTGAAGGCAGCCACCTAACCAACTGAGCCACCCAGGCGTCCCAAGTTGATATTTTCTAGTATACCTTTTTAATTCCTTTGTTTTACTTTTATTGTATTTTTAGGTATTTTCTTAGTGAATAATTGTCCTGGGATTACACTTAGCACCTGAACTTAAAATAATCCAGTTAGTATTAATATTGACTTAATTTTAATAGTATGCAATACTTTGCTCCAATGTTTCAGTTCCCTTCTCACTCTTTTGTACAATTATTGTCATGCAAATCACAATTTTACATGTTATAAGACTATAAACAATTTTAAAATCATTGCTTTATGTAGTTACCTTTTCAAAATAGATTGGGTTGGGGCACCTGGGTGGCTCATTGGGTTAAAGCCTCTGCCTTCGGCTCAGATCATGATCCTGGGGTTCTGGGATTGAGTCCCGCATAGGCTCTCTGCTCAGCAGGGAGCTTGCTACCCTTTCTCTCTCTCTGCCTGCTTCTCTGTCTGTCAAATAAATAAATAAAATCTTTTAAAAAATAGATTGAGTAAGTAAAGTGTTACAAGTAAAATATGTTTATACTGTTGCTTATAATCCCTATATATTACTTTTATTGGTGCTTTTTATATTTTTGTGTGGATTTGAGTTATCATTCAGTGTGTTTTCATTTCACTCTGAAGGACTTCCTTTACTATTTGTGTGTGTGTGTGTGTGTCTGATAGTTATAAATTCTCTGTTTTTATTTTTCTGATAATGTCATAATTTTTCACTCAATTTTGAAGAATTTAGCTACATATAGAAATCTTGATTGATGGTGGTTTTCTTTCAGTACTTTGATGATGTCATCCCCCTATCTTCTGGTCACTATGTTTTCTTTCTTTCTTTTTTTTTAAAGATTTTATTTATTTATTTGAAAGATAGAGAGAAAGAGAGTGAACAAGCAGGGGGCAGAGGGAGAAGGAGAAATAGACTCCTTACTGAGTGGAGAGCCCAATGTGGGGCTTGATCCCAGGACCCTGATCTCATGATCTGAGCTGAAGTCAGATGCTTAACTGACAGCCATCCAGGCACCCCTCACCATGGTTTTTAATACAAAAATCATTCCAATCCTTGTAAAGATCCTTTGTCTGTGGTGTCATTTGTTTTCTTGCTCTTTTCAACCTTTTCTGTTTTTCTTTGATTTTGTGATACATCTGATATATTTAGGTGCAGATCTCTCTGATTTACTTGGAGTTTGTTGAGTTTCTCGAATGTGTTAATATTTTTTATCAATTTGAGGAGTTTTGGGTCATTATTTATTCAAATATCTTTCTGCCTTTTTATCTCTTTTCTGGGGCTCTAATTACACATATGTTGATACACATAATAGTTTCCACCAAGTCTCTTCTTTTTACTTCCTGTTCCTTGGTCTGGATAATATCTATTTGTTTCTTCAAGCTCACTAATCCTTCTGCAAGCTCATGTCTGTTCTTGAGCTCTCCCAGTGATTATTTATTTTAGTTATTGTACTTTTTCATTCCAGAGTTTCTCTTTTTTAAAAAATTAATTGTGCCCCTATACTGATGTTCTCTATTTGGTCAGACACCATTGTCATACTTTTTTTTTTTTCTTTTAGCTCTTTAAACATCATTTCCTTCAGTTCTTTGAGCACATTGTATTTACAACTGCTGATTTAAAGACTTTGACTATTAAGTCCAACAATCTGAGTACTCTCAAGGACATTCTCTTCTTTTTTTTGTTTTGTTTTTTTTTGGTTTGGTTTGGTTTGGTTTGATTCTTTTCCTGTGTATGTGACACATTTTCTTGTTTCCTTGCATTTTTCATAATTTTTTGTTGAAAGCTGGACATTTAGATTATATGTTATTTCAATTCTGGTATTGGGTTCCTCTGTCCCCCAAGATTTGCTGTTGCTGGTGTGTTGTTGTTGTTGTTTGTTGTTTTCTTATTGGTACTTATTTGTTTAGTAACTTCCCTGGACTAATATAGATTCTGTGTTCTCTGTAGTATGTGGTGCCTGAGTTGAGTTTTCTGTTAGCTTTTCTTCTTTTTTTTTTCTTAAGTTCTTGTTTTTATTTTTAAATTTGTCTTCCTAAGGGTCACAATTGGGATCAATATAATTTAACTGTCAGGAA
This sequence comes from Taxidea taxus jeffersonii, assembly GCA_003697995.1. Classification (NCBI taxonomy): domain Eukaryota; kingdom Metazoa; phylum Chordata; class Mammalia; order Carnivora; family Mustelidae; genus Taxidea; species Taxidea taxus. The sequence continues at coordinate 5,776 of RCUC01081999.1, forward strand.
TTTACTGGTTAGAGTTTCTTAAGTGCCTTTCTTTTATATTTATACACTTTGCCAAATGGATCTTTATGAGAAGGCAAGCCTTCAAACTACAGACAGTTTACAAGGCAGATTTAGTTTTCAATTCCTGTTTATTGAAGCCCTCAAAGTTAGGCAGAGGGTGCCCAGTGACTTCTTCCTTAGATTTTTCCTGGGCTTTCTCACATCTGTTTAGTCCCTGAGAAATATGTGGAAACTTTTCAAAATTCCTTATGATTTTCTAGTTCTGTTGGATTTTCTTTTCAATTCCCAGCCAGCCTCTTGTTGGCCTCAATTGAAATCACAGCCTCAGACAGCTGAGATGTTGCTGGGAGTTGCATTTGTTTTGGTAAGAACCTGGAGGTAGACTTCCTCCTCTTTCCCACTTTCATTGAGCTGAGTTCTGGATCAAATCATATAGCTGTCATGCTCTGAGAATAGAGATTTCCCAGGGAGCTGCAAGTTTTGATAAAACATTGACTATATTGTGGGAATGGTGTTTTCAAAGAAGCTCTAAATAAGTCCTATGTCTCCCTTTTCTGGAATGCTTCTGGCTTTTGGCTATCACACCACTAATATGAACAGCCCCAAGTTAAACCTTAACAGACTTGCCTCCCTTAATGTAACTGAAATTTAGTAGTTTCCCTTTGATAAATGCTTTTCAGGTTGTTCTGTGTTGTTGGTGAATTGACAAGTGTTTTTTTTATAATAGTTAGCTTTAGTTCTTTTGCCTGTGTTTTTGCTGTTTTAGAGGGAGAATAAGGTCACCAAGGTTTTCACTGTATTATTCCAGAAATTGATGTCCTTATGTAATTCATAAATATGGTTGTATGTTATCTAATTACCTTACCATATGTCTTAAATTTATAGCAGATATATAGTGTACCTCACACGCTTAGCTGGATGCAGAGCCAGAGTCTCAGGTCATGGCAGTCCCATTCCACTCCAGAAAACTGACACTTCCGTTAACGAGTGTCTAAACCCTACAACCTCAAAATCTGATACATTTACTCTTTATAAGAACTAATAATAAGAAGAAATCTCTCAGTGATAAGACATAGAGAGAGGGAAAGCAAAAGCTGAGTTTCATGAACATTTGGTGATTGGATCACCTATTTCCAACTTTCCTTCTAGAAAGTCCCATTTAACTATTGCTATGTAACAAACTACGTCCAACATAAGGACATAAACAACAACAATTTTCTTAACGTTAAAACTTTGGGCCAGATATTCAGGCAGGGATCAGCTAGGATATACCATACCACATGGGATAGCTTGTGGCTTATCTGGTATGGTGGTCACCCACAATGGCATTATTCAAGCCTAATGCCTTTGTTGAATGGCTGGAAGGCTGGTCTCTGCTTTATCACTCTGTCTTTCTATCCATCAAGACCCAAGGTTTCTCCATATATCTCTCTTGCAGAGTAGTCAGATTTCTTAACTTCATAGATCAGAGGTTTCCAGAGATCAAGGCTAATGCTTTTAAAAGCTATACCCAGAATTAGTTTAGCATCACTTTCACTGACTCTATTAGTCAAAGTAGTCACAGGCCAGCCCACGATGAAGGATAGATAAAATGGAACTCCCCTCTGGAAGGGAAGAACAGCAAAGAATTTGATGCCATCTTTAATCTGCCATATAGCCCTTCTCTGTTTGAAAATGAGATACAAAGAAGTTATCAAATCTCTCGGTTTGAGAATTAATGCATCCCTGGGAATCTCTCATTTAAAGGGCTTCTGAGACATCCTTAATAAACCTAGAATTTACTTTCTGCCATCAGATATTTTCTAGATTCATTGAATGTGACAATGGCATTCCCTTTGGAGAATTACTAAAGCATTGGCAACAGCAGGATGAAACCTGTACTTTTCAAAGATATAAGGGGACATAGCCACACAGCATTTGAAGAGATTTCCAAAGATGATGTACTTCTTTAAGAATGCCTCAGGTACAGTCTTTGCTGTACACATAACAGCAAGTGCAGTCATTGCTGACATACAGTATTGATGTGAATGCTATTTTTCCTCCCCCCGATGGACCACCTTGCAGTACAATCTCCCTAGCTCAGCTCCTAGGATAACAAAGCCATTAGGAGGAAGATGACTTCACTTCCTTAATGCTCCTTTGCTGGATTTTCTTAATGTTCCATCTCTGTTCAGACCCATCTGTACTGGACCTGGGACACTTGTCTTGATTAAATCACACATTTTGTCCATTACTAAACTCTTCATTCTCTTCCATATCTAATCCTGGGGTATCTTACCATGAATATATTCACATATTTCTAATCCTTAAAATGGAAAAGGGCTCTAATATTCTACTTCCACTGAGTATCTCAAATGTAATACCTACTCTGGAACAAAAATAGAGGTCTATTTATTGATTATCTCATAAAGGGAACAGATATCCATCTGATAGTATCCATTTCTTGATTCTTAATACAAATGATCATTTATAACCCCTTCTTAGATGGTAGCATTAATTTCCCAAAGGGTAGTTTTTTGTGTCGTGGGAGGGAGGTAGATCTCTGAAACACAAGAAGCAAATTCATCCCCACCCGGCATTAAACCTTCCATGCTTCAAAGGTGACTAATCTTTTCAAGGATATGATCCTGGTGGCACTTGTAAAAGATCACAAGTATAATATTGAACTTTTATTATGTTGAAGGCTTTGTACTCTGTACTGGAGATATAATAGAAGGCAAAATAAATATGCTTCCTAAAATCATGGAGTTGATAGTGTCTTAAGAAGAAAAAGATACCCAAATAATTACATTAATGTCTATATTATTTTACAGTGTTATGTTTCTAGTAAAAAAAAAAAAAAAAGATGTATCTGTAAGAGTGTGTAAAAAAAGCTTGATCCAGAATAGAGATTGAAAAGGCTTCTCAGGCCAAGTGACACTTGACATGAAATCTGAAAAAAGAGTAGAATGTACTCAAATGAAAGTAGGAGAGCATTCTAGACAGAGGCACGCAGGATCTAATCCGGAAGAAAAATAATGGCACATTGAAGACACAGATAGGAGATCGGTGTGACTGAGGTACAGAGAGCAGAGGTGCAAGTTCATTAAGGCCAGGTTCAAGAGGATAGTATATGCCAAATCATGCACAGCCTGTAGGTCAAGGTAGGTATTTTGTTGTTATCCTAAATAAATTGGATATCCACAGAAGAATGGCATAATTATAATTGCATTTGAGAGCAAAAAAAATCATTCTACCTGAAATGTGGAAGATGGATTTAATTGGTGCCAGAGTGGCTCTTGAAAAGACCGATTACAGATAATATTATTTTCCAAAGATATGTACGAGTTAAAATCCATAGAAGCTGATGATTGCTTAGATGTATAAGATATGATTAGGAGATAGAGATGTTAAAAACTACTACAAGAAATTTAATATTGACTCAATTCACTTAAAATTATTTGATGCTGGATTGGGTATAATGTAGGTATGGAGAAAAGGAGACAAAGCGTTAAGAGACTGCACAGTTTCTTTTTTTTTTAAGATTTTGTTTATTTATTTGACAGAAAGAGATCACAAGTAGGCAGAATGGCAGGCAGGGTGGGGGGGGCAGGCTCCCTGCTGAGCAGAGAGCTCCATGTGGGGCTGGATCCCAGGACCCTGGGATCATGACCTGAGCCAAAGGCAGAGACTTTAACCCACTGAGCCACCCAGGCGCCCCAAGAGACTGCACAGTTTCTATCTTGAGCAAGAAAGTAAATGATAACCCCATTCTCTGAGACCAAGAACTCTGAATGGAATTAGACTTGAAAGGAAAGCTCTCCCTTGGGTATGTTGTCTTTGTGACATTTGAATGGAGATGTTAGGTGAGTAGTTGAACATATGTGGAAATAAAAAGAGAGGTTTTGACCTGAGATGTAAACATAGAGTCATTATATTGTAAATGGTAACAGAAACAGAAACCAAGGCCATAGTCAGGATGGCTTGAAAAATACATAGTGTGAAGGTGAACACATAAAATGGAAACCTTCATTATTAAGTATTTTAGCATGAGCTTATGAAATGATAGAGAAGAACCTCAGATTGTTAGAAAAGCATGAGCTATCAGAGGTAAAGGAAACAAAATGCTTCAAGAAAAATGTGGGCAGTAAGAGTGGCTGATAGCTTCTGCTCATAAGTCAAGACAAAGAAAACTGATTAAAACCCCACTGAATTTAGTAACATCAAGATAATTGGGAAACTAACAGGAAGGGTTTCTAAGGAATAGTATAATAGAAGCCAAATTGGGGTGACTTGAGAAAATAATAGGAAGCAAAGAAATGGAAATTGCTGTATAAGAGTCATTTGTAAGACAATTGGCTACAAGAGGGAGGAGAAATGAAAGGTGATAGTTGGAGAGAATTGCTGCATTTAAAACAGCAGTGTCCTAAGTAGAAACATGTCCATGGGTTGGATTTATTGGAAGGCAGAGATTCCATAGAATGGTGAAACATGGATAATTTGCAGTGTAAGGATCCTAGGAAGTTGGAGATAGGATGCTAATCACAGGAGGAAGCATGTCCTCTGCAATGTAGTAAGAGATAACGGAAAACATGACTGGATCTACAGAATTAGGAGCAAAGGTTTGTATAAATTCTAAGTGAATTCAGTTTTCTCTGAAGTAGGTGGCCAGGTATAAGTGGGGTTTATGTCTAAAATATTTGTGAGGTTGCAACACGACTATAGCTAACACAGCTCTATGATATATAGGGAAGTTGTTCAGAGAATAAATCCTAAGAGTTCTCATCACAGGAGAATTTTTTCCTTTATTTTTGCTTCTGTTTTCTTTTTATTGTATCTATATAAGAAGATGGATGTTAACCAAAGCTTTTGTGATAATCACTTCACAATATATGTAAATCAAACCATTACAGTGTTGGCCTTAAAGTTATACAATGATGGGTGTCAAGTATTTCTTAATAAAACTGGAAAACCAAATCCATGAGGGAAAGCAAATTAACCCAATTAATGTTGAAGTATTCTTGGACATTGCAGATTTTCTTTATTTCCTCCTTCCTTTCCCCCTTCCTTCCTTCCTTTCATCTTTTTTCTTTCTTTCTTTCTTTCTTTCTTTCTTTCTTTCTTTCTT
>RCUC01082148.1:0-38863 GCA_003697995.1 Taxidea taxus jeffersonii
CGTGTCCATGCCTCAGAGACTGTGCGAGTCTTGTGGGAAGGGACGGGGCCATGTTTCCCTCACGGGACACTGCGGCTCTGTGACAGTCACCAGTGAGCCTCAGTTCTCTGCGTCCCGAAGGAAGCTTCCAAGGAAGCTATGGGGCGTTAATGCCTTTTGGCTGCCGCCATCTGTAGAGGTTCTGGAACGTGGTGCGCAGTTACCTTAAATCCACATAACGGGAACGTGGCTCGTTCCCACGCACACGGAAGTGTTTTTAGGGAGCTGCAGGAGAACTGTGTGTAGAAGTTCATGTATGGAAATAAGGGAGATTTGGGTCCAAAACGTCAAACCATTTCTGACCCACAAGTCCAGTTTGACTTGTTTGTCCCGGCTTCATCCTCCTTTGGTAACTGGAAGAGAAAATGTTTCTGGCAAAGCTGCTTTGGGGGTGCCTGGTGCCAGGTGAACGGGGCTCCCCGGCCCGCTGTCTGCTTTCGGCCAGAGAGTGAAAAAGCCATATTTGATTCATCCTGTGTCCTCGACCCGGAGAAACTGCTGTTTCCACTGCTTGCGGATGATCCTGAAACAGGTCATTCCAGAAGGCGTCCCTCCACCCGACCACATAAGCAACCCTTTATCTGCCTGTTCCTTCTCCCGTCAAGCAAAGCCTCGAGCTCTTCCTTTGCCAAGGTTGTGGTATTCTCAAAAGGGAACATTCTGGAAAAAAGCAGACTTGTAACGATATTCCCTGTCATTGGCAGATTCCCACAGAGGTGGCTTTGGAGCAGATGGTATGTTCCCTCTTGTCCCGGACCTCCGAGGATGAAGCTGTCCCAGAGGGTTACCCCACAGACTGTCCCCCACGCTGGTCTGAGGCCACAGACTACCTGGTGCACGCAGTCAGCTGGGTCCAAGCGTCCAAGCAGGTGCCATCCCGCAGAGACCCGCTCAGCATGTCCACACCCATCTCTTTCCTCCCCATCTCTCAGACTCTGATTACCTTGATTTTTTTTTTAGCATTTGATTTCTTTTTGGGAATGCAGGTAACATGAGGTGCAAATGTGCTCCGTGGTATTGGACAAGGGTTCTGTGTAGCTACAAAGCTGAGAACCTGTTCCCTTTCCCCGCACTCTGTTCCCTGTTTCCTTGCTGTCCTTTCCAGGGACAAGCCCCAGGAGCCCCACATCCTGCCCACTAAGTGCCCTTCTCCTGCATGTGTCCGCCGGTCTCCACTTGCTGGGGCCTCCCTGCAAATGTCCCCAGAAAGCCTGTCTTACACTGAGACGTACACGTGGCCGTGACAAGAACTGGAGTGTGTTTTTGGCATGCGGGGTTTCCACGGGGCTCCTTGGATGACCACCTCATCCAAGTGGATGTTCGGAAGCAGGGGTCCAGCCCCCTGGAGCTTTTAAGGTGGGGGGAGCCACTCAGCCTGTCCCTTCACTCTGGCTTTGACAAGATGCATCGTACTTGAACTGTAACCAGTTTAAGGGAAACTGAGAAAGGTGCTGTGGCCCGCTTTCATGGGCGGGAGCATGGAGCCCGACATGGGGCTCAATCTCACAACCCCGAGATCACGACCTGAGCCAAAACCAAGAGTCGGATGCTCCACCGACCAAGTCCTCCAGGCGCCCCCGCCTTCACTTTTCAAGTGGCACTGGGAAAAGGGAAGAGAAACGGGAGCACAATGGAAACGCTGCGTGCAGCCATAGATGCTATTTCTAATCTTTAGTTTCTGAGCAGAAATTAAATCCTATGGCCCATAACAGACCTTTCTGGCAACATCATAAACATGGGCCATCCGTTCTCTAGGAGACTCCGTTACTGTATCCCATGCAAACGCTCTCCTGTCTACTGGGTTACGGTTAATAATACTGTTTCCATTTCTATGTGTGTAGGTGTTCCCTGGTGTTCTCCAGCAGGTGCTCACCGGGGCCGCCCGCAGCCTGGAGGCTCTCCGCGGTCCAGTTGTGGAGGGGTGGGAGCTGCAGCCGGTGCTGAAGGTTTTGCAGGCTCTTCTTCCCCTCCTGAGTGACAGCTTGGCAGCAGATGGCCCCACCGGCAGCCACCCATCTCCCAAGACGTAAGGCGTGCTTTCCTGTTTGATTACTGGTTACGCTTGTGAGCCTGAATGTTAAGGACACATAATGAGACAGCGAGAGAAGAATTCATAGGACCACGGCTAGACAGTGGCTTCCTAGTCAGTAGGTGGGAGATGACTCCAGGCTAGTGTCATGGGGACCATCCTCAATCGTTTGCCCCAAACTGATGTCTATATTTTTTTTTTTAAGATTTTACCTATTTATTTGTCAGAGAGAGAGAGAGAGAGAGGGAATGAGAGGGAGAGCACAAGCAGGGGGAGCAGCAGAGGGAGAGGGAGAAGCAAGATCCCCGCCAAGCAGGGAGCCTGATGCTGGGCTCAATCCTAGGACCCTGAGATCATGACCTGAGCCAAAGGCAGAAACTTAACCTACTGGAACCCCACCCCCGCCCGGCCCCAGGCATCCCCCTGTGTCTATTCAGATGAGGGCAACAACCTGGTGGGGGAGCATATTCAAGAAGGGGGTCAGCCTTCTGGATTTCAGATTTAAAAGGGACAGAAGCATTGTGGAGGCACTTTCATGGAAGGAACTGTTTTCACGGTTGTTTTGAAATTTTGCACCATTGAAATGTTTGCAGAAGGTCTGGAAACACTTCAGAAATAGGGAAAAGTGGAGCAGTGACATCTTCATTTTTGAGATAAGCCGGATGGATTCCCGACTGGTCGGTTTTATTGCAGCATTGGGTCTCCTTCAGCGGGTCCTGCCCTTGGCAGGAACTTGGCCCTATTACATGCTTCAGGTGTAGGCTCTCCTTGGAAGCGAACAGGGGGTTTCTCGGTATTGTCTCCGAAGGGTCCATTTCAAGCCACGGGCCTCAGACTGCTTGCTGTTACACAGCGCGGGGGAGGATTGCATCATTAGAATCGCACGGGGTTGGGGCGTGTTCTTAGGGCACACGTGATGTACATACACGTGTGTACGTAACTGGACACATTTCCAACTCCCTCGAGTTTTCTGGAACCTGGTGAGGAAGGAGGATCTTGCTTTTGAAGATCTAGTTTCCTGTTCTATCTTAGAGATCGTCCGGGTGCTGGCAATAGAGTAGGACACCTTCTTGACCTTACGAACCTCCCATGCCCCTGCCACTTTTGCCCAGGCAACAGAGAGCTCCAGGACACTCTGGCTCTCAGCTCCTCCAGGGAGCAGGGATGAGAGACCCCTTGGAGGACTAGGTGTGGCTGGCCTGGGCTTCTCTTTCCGCCCACACTCAGGGTGGGAAGCTGGTCCTTTCCTGCAACTACTGTGTGCGCCAGGCCTCCCTTTCTCCCTGCACGCACCGCTGTTCAGGGATACAGATGGACTCCGTGTGGCCGTCTGGGTAACAAGCAAGTCTGTGGCCCATGCACTTCTGGTCCCTGGGTTTCCACCTCCCCACACTGATGGCATTTCTTGGTTTTCTTGGTGGCCCCCGAGTCCCTTACCGGTTATGAAGCCCTTGGTCTGATGCTGGCTCCATGCAGGACCCCCGCAGTGGCCTTGTGTCTTCCCCTCTAAAGAAGGAAGGACTCCCCCGCCTTGTTATGGCCAGCAGGGAGACCCCGGAGTGGCGGATACCCCACACTTAGTGGAGGCTCACAAGTGCTACCCAGTGCCTCCCGACTCCCACATCTCACGCCTCCCACGGCATCTGCGTCTCTCTCCTCAACTCATGCTCCACTCCCCTGGCCTACCATCCTCCATCACAGGCTTACCAAGTTTCCTCCTCCGACGTCCCCTTGCACAGACCTTCCTGATTCAGTCTTGTCTTGTGAATCCTGTGTTTTCGCAGTGGCTTGTTTCCTGTCTTTGGTGTGGACCCGAGCCCTGTGGTGGCAGGTGTCATCCAGGGGTGGCCGTGGCTCGGGTCCCAGCACCGTCCCCTGTGCTGACCCCTGCTTCGGCCGCTGGGCTCGCATCCCCTCCTGGCTTCCCTCCGTGTGTCCAACTTAGTGCTCACTGTCATCATAATTTTAGACGCCGCCTGCCCCTCCTGAAGTTAGCCCTTATTTGCCCGCGGCGCCCCTGGATCCTTGTACCGTCCACACTGCCCTTGGTGGGAAACTGCTGACCCAGAACACCACAGCTCATTACTTCTACCCTATTCTCGCCAATTGCTCGCATCTTCTCTCTTCCAAGTCCCAACTTCCAACCGGAAGACCCACCAAGCCTTCCTGTGGGACTGAGGACACATGTCATTAGAGGCAGGAGGGCTCGTGGTGCCGCCTGTTCCTGCCTGGACCTCCTGCACAGGGGTGATAAGATGCGGGATAGGCAGGCCGGTGTGGGCATGGGGCCAGGCAGGGCCAGGCAAGGGCCAGTGCCACCTGTCGCTGGGCCTTAGCCTTGGGCACCTTGCATGGGTGCCCCTAGCAACGTCTTCTGGGTCTCTCCTTCCAGCTCATTTTCTCTTCCTGGGCAGAAGTTTCCCTGTGCTTGCATGGACGCCCGAGGGTCTGCCTTCTCCCGCTGGGGCACTTGCTCCCACAGTGTGACCCCCACCTGGCTCTTCACTCGAACATTCTGTTCCAATTTCAGCCTCTCTCACGGCAGAGTCCCTGTCTTTCCAGCTGCTCTTCTGGGTTGCTCCTCCCTCTTCCCGAGTCAGGCACCTTCTGGGGGCAACAGAGAGCCCCTGCGGTGGGGAGGAAGCTTCGGGTGTCAGGGACAGCTGGACAAGTGCCCCTCACTCCCCCAGCCCCTGTGACTGCCTGCCTTCCCGGGGAGCATGGTCTCTGCAGCTGTCAGCTGGGGAGCACCTGTGTCTGCACCAGGGCCCTGTTTCCCTCCACTCCCCACCCAGGGGCTGCAGGTGTCCAGCTTCCTGGCCAGGAGTCCTTCTTGATCCTGGGAGAATCTTACAGTTGCTGCTAATTCACCTTCGATGGGTCCCGTGCCCACCACGCAGAGTGTGGCATTCCGACATTCTTCTTAAGATAATTTCCTGTGCCCTCAGATTACTGCATCTGCAGAAGCTGGAGAATATTCTTCAAGACCTGCCCCCGTGGCCAGGCCTGAAGAGACTGCTTCTGCTCCTCGGGGCGCTCAGGAACGCCGTAGCCCAGAATTTGCGTTTTGTCCAAGGTAAACTGGCCGGCTCTTATTTGTTGCCTGCTTCCTAGGAGCCCATGTGAGACAGATTGAAAAGCAGACTTGAAGCTGCCTGATGCCTTTGTTGGGCTCAGACACAGTTGTCACGGTGCGGTTTATGCTCTGCAGGGTGGCTGGGGGGCGGGGGGAGCTTCTCCCCTTTCTGTGGTGGAGAGAGAAGAAATGAGGACAGATGTCGCTTTTGGAGTGAAGCTCTCCTCTCCCCGCCATGCCATCCCCACGTGTCTTGAGGATGCATGAAACGACAGCGCAATGAATTTTCTTTTTTCCTCTCTCAGGAAGATCATAAAATGTCTGATAACAGGTGTAGTTTGCCGAGCTGCAGTTTTTCTGAATTCCCTGTGCTCGTCACGGCCTCGTGGAGAAGCCGGGTGGGGAGTGGCGTGCTTTAGGGGAAGTAGTCATGCGTCCATTTGTCGACCTTACAGCAGTGCTCACGTGCCCGGAGAGATCAGCTAACAGCTCCACACTGGGCGGACCCGAGCAATTGCACCCAGAAAGGGACGCGTTCCTTCGGTGGAAGCAGGTAAAGCATAGCACAGGGTTCCAAATCAATGGGTTTGAGAAAACGTTCAAGCAGCTCATGCCCTCTTCCGTTTTGCCCCTGCTGTGAGCTGTGCTGTCAAAATGTGCCAGCAAAGAGGAGAACTTTTCGAAGAGCTTTGTCTTATTTTGGAATTCGAATGGCTGCTGGTGTCTAGTTGTGGCTCTCCAGCCCTTGGGGGTTGAGCACAAGCCTCTCTGAGTCACCCCTCCTGCTCCCCTTCGTCTTTCAGGTCTTGGTAAAGAAGGCTACGGACAGGTGCCTAAATGCCAGCTTGTCTAGGAAGGAGGCTCTCCGGTGTCGTGGGAACCCTGAGGCCTGGGAGCGCCTCTGGGCGCTGGCCTGTCCCCATGACTCCACCAAGAGCAGCGTTTTCAACGAGCTTCTGCGGTCAGTGGAGGACGCGGTAAGTATCCGCCTTCTGATCTCGTCCGCTGATGCCAATAGGCTGATTTTGCAGGTTAGACACCTCCCCCACACCATGGAAATCCAGCTGTCCCTGCTCCATCCCTCCTCCGGCCCCACTTGGAGGCTGCCCGTCGCCCATCCAGCCCAAATCTCCTTGACAGCGGTTTTCCCCAAGAGCACCCTGAACTCTCAGACTGTGCCTCCCTGCTCCCCTGGCTTCTGGGCTCCCCATCCGCTCCATTCCTGGCTGCAGAGATCGAGAGGCTGGAAGTGTATCTTCAGGCATTGGCTAGCTTGGAGCACAGAGCGGCGGCCAGTCCTGCTCCTCTGTGTCCCTGCCCCTTGCTAAGAGCTCGAGAGTGCCACCTGTCCTTGCAAACAACATACTCTTCTCCTGTCAAGGATCTCCTTTTGCAAGAAGTCGTCACTGGGCAGACAGATGTGCCAGATTCAGGATCTGAAGGACTTCTGGGCTGGCAGGAAGTGGAAGCGCAGCTGGAGGACATGGGCCTTTCCTGCAGGCGGCTCTCCTGGCGGCTGGGAGCGGCCGCCTCACCCGGGGACCCCGACCTTGCCGGTGACTGTAAGGACCAGCTTGCAGCAGCAGTGTGAGTCGGCGTGCGATGCGAAACTGGTGAACAGTTGGGAAGCATCTACCGAAACATGGATCCACATAGCATATTCTATTCCTAGTATATTCTGTTTCTGGTATATTCTATTTCTGGGGGGAGGCATATAATTTTTTTAATCTTTAAAAAAGACGCCTACTTGGTACTATTGGAAAGCATTTAAAAATGCAAAATATTAGGGATAGATAAATAATCTCAAGTAGATAAATAAAATCTTAAAAAAATAAGTGAAAATATAAGATATTAAACAAGCCCTTTAAAGGTTTACCATTGATTTAATCTTTTGCAAGATTCTCGGCTTCAAAGTTGATGTTATATTAAGTCCTATTTTCCTCTTTCTGTTCTCTTGACTTGCTGTGTCTTATGTTTCGTATATTCCCAAGCATCACTTTCCCTCTTTCTTCAAATTGGGTGGGGGGATTCGTAAGCAATCAAGTACTAGTATGAAGACTATCGGGAAGGTTCTTATTTCTGACACAGATGACTGCCAGGTGCCCGTATCTGTTGGCCTGTAGATGAATTGGTCATGTTCTGGAAAACTGCAATCAAAGGCGAGCTTTCCCTGGGTTCTCTGATTGCAGGATCTTTCGTGCACTAGGAACAGTTCAGTCGTCCCTGGAGGAAACATCCTATTGGAAGGGCTTCACAGGATTTATCAGGAAGACCTGTGAACTGGTCCGTTCTGGGAACATGCAAGGAAGCGTCCAGAGTGGTCTGTCTGGTAGGTCAGCGGTATTCACTGTGGGAACCTGGGCGCTGCTCCCCCTTCCACGCGTTGCTGCTGAGAGACGCCCTATTTAATGAAGGGGTGCTGCAGGAGCGGCTCGCCGAGGGTTTGCCACTGGGGTGCCCACAGTGCGTTGCCGCCATTCGTTGTGGCAAGACTGACCAGGGGCTCTGGCTTGACTGGTTATCGCAGCCGTGTCTACCAGTGACCTCTTTTCCTCTCAACCTGTCCTGGGTTGGCTGATAAACACGGATGGGGTGGACCAGGTGTGATGAACCCCGAGAAGTCCAGAGCTGCTGCCTGTGGGGCCTTGTCACTCCTGTGCTGTTAGACTCACCCTGCCCTATGGGGGCAGCACCCCCATGTTGAGCCCGCTCCCCTCTTCCCATGCCTTCTTCAAAGCCAAAAATCCCCTCAAATATGAATTGTACAAATTCGCAATGGCCTGGCCCGTAGGCAGTCATTCCCTCGTCCCAAAGGCCCTCTTTCTGAGAAGATGCTGGCAGGGAGGGACCTGTGTTTCTGACTCTTCCCGGGGGAGAGCTGGTGGTCTGGTCTGGCTCTCCTCGGGGACCGCAATCACTCTGGCTGTGCCGTGTGCGCTCCAGCCTCGTCGGTTACCAGCTTCCCCTCGGAGCACCTGCTGCTTCGACTCAGGGTTCCAGCTCTGTGGCCACGGCCACCAGATCTCACTCCCTCCCTTCCTCCTCAAACTGCTGGGGTTTTCGTTTTTCTTTGTTAGCTTTTATTTAAGTTCCAGATAGTTAGCATACGGTGTAATAGTAGTCTTGGGTGTACAATACAGAGACCCAGGACTTCCCTGCATCACCTGATGCTCCTCACGGCAGGTGTCCTCCTTCCTCCCATCACCTGCTTCCCCTTCCCCCCCAGCACCCCCGAGCCCCCCGCCCCCCATGACCAGCAGCGTGTTCTCTGCAGTGAAGAGTCTGTTTCTTGGTTTCTCTCTCTCTTTTTCCCCTTTGCTCAGTAGTTTTGTTTCTTAAATTCCACACATGACTGAAAGCCTATGGTATTTGTCTTTCTCTGACTGACGTGTTTCGATTAGCATAATGTTCTCTAGCTCCATCCATGTTGTTGCAAATGGCAGGATATCATTCTTTTTGACAGTGGAGTGATACTCCCTTGTGTAAATGAATCACGTCTTTTTTATCCATTCATCTGTCCATGGATACTTGGGCTGCGTCCATGGACACTTGGGCTGCTTTCATGGTTTGGTTATGGTTGACAATGCTGCTGTAAACCCCAGGGTTCATGGGTCCCTTTGAATCTGTATTTTTGTACCCTTCGGGCAAATACCTCGTAGTGCAATTGCTGGATGGTAGTGTAGTTCCATTTTCTACTTTTCCAGGACTCTCCATACTCCAACCTCTGCTTTTAGAGGCTGCCAGAGAAACCCCTCTCTGTAGCGGTCAGGGTCAAACCCATGAGCTGCGCGCTGGGTCTCTGCCTCGGCTGCAGACAGGCCACGCTGAGCTCTGCCTTTGGCGGCAGTACTGGGCTGAGAGCTGTGCCTCCTTGATTGCATGTTCCTCCGGTGCTAAAGCTTGGCCAGCTCCTGACCATTTTCAGAAACATAGGTGACAAGAGTGACATTCGCCATCTGTGAGAAGCCTGATTTCAGAAGTCTCAATAACATTGAAAATCGCAGCATTTGTTGTGTTTTGTATGAATTATTTCATCCAATTCCCTTGTCAACCCTTGAGCTGGGTTCCATTTTGACTCCATTTTCAGATGGGAATACTGAGCCTCGTGGAGATTAAATTCTGATATAGACTACAGAACTCCAAGTGTCAAAGCCAAGACACTGTTGTAGGAGGTCTCTCTCTGGAGCTTGTGGACTTCCCCTCTGCCTGGACGATCCTCACTGGGCACATCACGCTGCCTCAAGGCTTGCTCCATTATGGAAATAGAGCTTGTCCAAGAACAGAGTTTTCTTGATTCTCTGTTCTGTACATTTGTGTCCTCTTTCATAGATTTTCTAATTTGTTTCCTGTTCATGAATTTCCTTTTTTATCTGTATTATTTCCTTCATTCCTTCTACTAACTTCAGTTTGATGTTCTTTTTCTAGCTTCTTGATTTTCAGATTTTCTTGTTTTCTTTTCTTTTTAAAAAAATTATTTATTTATTTGACAGAGAGAAAGAGAGAGCAAGCACAAGCAGGGGGAGTGGGAGAGGGATTAGCAGAGTCCCCACTGAGCAGGGAGCCCAACACAAGGCTTTATCCGAGGATCCTGGGATCATGACCTGAGCTGAAGGCAGATGCTTAAAGGCTGATCCACCCAAGTGCCCGATTTTCTTCTTTTCTAATAGATGCTTTTAAAGCTGTAATGTTTCTTCTATGCAGAGCTCTAGTATAGGGCACACAGTTTGATAGGTCACAGTTTTCATTAACATTCTGTTCAATATTTTCTGATTTCAGGATATTGTTTAATTTTCACTGACAATTGGGGACATTTCAAGTGATTTTTAAAGAAAACTGAATTCTCACTTATTTTAATGAGAGAACATTCCCAATGGTCAGTCTTTGGAATTTGTTGAGATGTGTTTGTGGTGCACATGGTCCATTATGGTAAATGTGTGAGTGTTTCAAAACCGTGTCAATTCTGTCCTTGTTGGGTATAGTAATTATATATATTAAGTAGGTCAAGTTTGGTAATCATCCACATTTTACCTATTTCTCATCTGCCTCTATATTTTTTAAATTAATTAATTTTTTTCTTGGTTGTACTTTATTAAATGAAAAGGATATAAGTTATCCTGATTAGCCAAGGGGAGAGGCGCGCAGGGCAGAATCCAGGGGATTTCCAGCATGAATTTCTAGTTGTCTCTCCCAGAGGAGCTGTAGACAGCAGGAGCTCTTCCCAGCAGTGACAGGTCATGTACACATGGAGTATTGCCAACCGTGGAGGCTCACTGAGCCTTGCTGTCCAGAGATTTTGCTGTGGTTTGGCCATATAGATGTGGTTGGACACATTTGTGCCTGACCTTAGTTTCTAGCCCCTCTGGAAATCAGGCTGATAGCAGGTGGCCCAAGGGCCCTACCATAAATCACAGTGGTAAGCAATCTGGTGGTACCTAAAGCCTCCATGTGAGAAAGACATGCTTATGACGCAGGAAATCCCAAGGACTTAGAGATCACTTCCCAAGAGCTGAGGACAAAGCCCAGACCTCTCCTTGACCAAGCTTAATTCTTCACTGAGCAGTGTATTTTGTAGAAATAAGAATATTCTCTTATATATTCCCAGGGCAAATATAATACTTTTATCCAATCTTTTTTTTTTTTTTTAAGATTTTACTGGAGCACTGGGTGTGGTGCATAAGCAATGAATCTTGGAACACTGCATCAAAAACTAATGATGTATTTTATGGTGACTAACATAACACAATAAATAAATAGTGTGTGAGAGCACAAAAAAATAAAATAAAATCTTATTTACCTCTTTAATCAGCTGCTGACATAGATGAGTTGAAATTTCCCAGTGAAGTGGTAGATTTGTCCATTTTCCTTTTAGCTTTACCAGATTTGCTATATGTCATTTAAGTTACATTATTAGATACAAACAGTTCAGAACTGATGTATATTTTTATTGGATGAGCTCTTTTATCCTTAGGAAGTAAAACTTCCTTTTTCTCTAGCATTGTCTTTGCCTTAAAAACATACATCATTGGGGGGCACCTCAGTGGCTCAGTGGATTAAGCATCTGCTTTCAGCTCAGGTCATGATCTCAGGGTCTTGGGATCAAGCTCCATGTTGGGGCTCAGTGGGAAGTCTGCTTGCTTTCTCCCTCACTTGTGCTCTCTCTGTGTCTTTCTCAAATAAATACGTAAAATCTTCTACACACACACACACAAACGTCATGGAGGATCTCACATTTTTAAAAGATTTTATTTATTTATTTAAGAGAAAGAGAGAGAACACATGCACAAGTTGGTGGGGAGGGGTAGAGGGAGAAGGAGAAGCAGGCTCCCCACTGAGCAGACAACCTGATGTGGGGCTTGATCCAGGACCTGAGCTGAAGACAGACATTTAACTGACCGAGCCTCCCAGGCATCCCTGATGTCAGTATTAATGTTAGTATTAGCTGTGGTCTGGAGGTTCAACTAGGATGCCACCATGGTTAAATTTACTCCTGAGTATTTTATTATTTTTTATTATAAATGGAACTGTTTCCTTAATTTCCTTTCTTTTTTTAAAATTAATTTTTAAGTAATCCTTAAACCTAACGTGGGGCTCAAGCTCAAAATCCAGAGATGAAGAGTCACATACTCTACTGAGTGAGTCAGGCATCCCTTAATTTCCTTTTCATACTGTTCATTGTTAATAATGAAAAATGCAACTGATTTCTGTGTGTTGATTATGAATCCTACAGCTTTGCTGAATTTGTTTATTAGTTCTAAAAGTTTTTTTTTTAAGATTTTTATTTATTTATTTGATAGACAGAGATCACAAGTAGGCAGAGAGGCAGAGAGAGAGAGGAGGAGGCAGGCTGTCCACAGAGCAGAGAGCCCAATGCAGGGCTCGATCCCACGACCCTGGGATCATGACCCAAGCTGAAGGCAGCGGCTTTAACCCACTGAGCCACCCAGGCACCCCAGTTCTAAAAGTTTTTTGGTGGAATATTTAGTTTGCTATGTGTAAGATAATGTCATCGGCAAACAAGGACAATTTTCTTTTTCCTTTCTTATTTTCAATTTCTTTTTCTTCTCTTATTGCTATAGCTAGGACTTCTAGTACTATGTTGAATACAAGGGGCAGAAGTGGCCTCTCTCTTTTTTTTTTCTTCCTTTTTTCCATTATAGTATAGTCTGGGCAGTTATCTCTGACTTATTTTGCAGTTCATTACTTCTTTCTTAAGAATGCATTTAATGTACTATTAAGCTTATTCATTGCCTTCTCAATTTTAGTTATTGTAATAATTTCTAAGGCTTCAGTTTATTGTTTTTATTAGAGTCTGTGCCTGGTAACTCCAATAATTTGATCTCTTGAGTCTCTATTTCTGTTGTATGATTTTCTTCTTTATTTCACTTATGTTTTATATGTACTTGTTTTTCACTCTATTCCAGATATTATATAATAAAAAGTATAGAGATAATTTGATACCCTGGGTGTTTTCCATCCTTCAGATAGGCTTTTTGTTTGCTTGTTCGCTAGTTTGCTTGTTTTTGACAGGCAGTTGGAGGGGCATGTCACCTTAATTCAACCAGGAGTTGATTCCTTTTGTTTTAAAAGCACGGTGTCAGTGTTGGTGAGATCTTACATATTCATCATCTGCTCTTACTGCTAGAATGTAGCCCTCTGGGGTCCCAACCTGAGGCTGTGGTGTTGACCCAAGACATTTTTCCCTGGTTAGTCCTGAATTCCAATCTATTTCATGCTCTGCTGAGACTGTTGAAAGCTCTGTTCATTTTCTCAGCTCTTGCTTTTTTTTTTTTCAAAGTAGCAATTGCCTTCGCTGGAGAAGTGGCTTCAAATGTTGGGCTTCATCTCACCTGCCTTCCATCTTCTGGATCCCATGAATACTTTTGGCTTTGAAAGCTGTCCGATGCCTTCAAAGATTTTAAAAATATTTAAGATATATTAAATATCTCCTCTAGGTGTTCATAGTAGGAAGGTTGGGTAAAGTGTTCTGGCCAGCCATATGCAGAAATGCCTGCTCCTGTTTTATGGTCAAGGCTGGTGTGTGTTTCCCTACTCCATGGGTGACAGCAGGCTTCCAGCTGTGACTTGGCAGCTGACTAGGCCCTGAAAAGCTCTTGGGGGATGAATGGTGAGGTGGTAAAGGGCTTGAACATTGGAATCTGCCTGATTAGACTGCCCCTGACTGGCCGTGTGACTGGGAACTTCAGCTTCATCATCCAGAAATAGGCACGATCCTAAACAAGTTGCTAATTAGTAGGGTGTGTATGGTGTGTGGGGTGTTACCTAAGTACAAAGTGAAGAACAGACATTCAGGTGTGCATTCCCTGGTGTTCCAAGGCCGTTTTCCCTTGTTCCAGTACTTCAGGGTAAAGTTTAACGCATGTTTCCACAAGGCAGATGTGCATGAACTAATGGATGTTGACTTAGGAGATCAGAATCAGCCTTTATTATTTAAAAAAAATTTTTTTTGAGAGAGAGATAGAGTGCATGTACAAGCACGGGGAGGGGGAGGGGCAGCATTAGAGGGAGAGAACTTTAAGCAGGCTCCTTGCCCAAGCATGGAACCCCATGTGGGGCTTGATCCCACAACCCTGAGATCATGACCTGAGCTAAAACCAACAGTCTGACTCTTAGTTGACTGAGCCACCCAAGTGTCCCGAGAATGACTCGCATGTTTAAGAGGACGTGCCAAGTGTTGGCAAGAATGTGGAAGGACTGTGGCCATCATAGGGTGTTGGCGGGAATGTAAAATGGTATGACGACTTTGAAAAACAGCGTCAGTGCCTCAAAAAAGTTACATACGCAAACACCGTGTAATACAGCTGTTTTGCTTCTAAAGAAAAGAAAGCGTATTTCCATCTGAGACTTGTGAACAAACGGTCATAGTTGCTGTCTATTTGCAATTGCCACCAGGGAGCCAGCCAAGTGTGACTCGTGGGACCAGAAAGACTAGCTGTGGCACTCCCAGCATAGATACTACTCCAAGGTAAAAAGGGATGAGCTTGCTAACTCATGAATGAAGCTCAAACTAATTGATTCTAATTAATCTTGCTTAGTAAAAGATGTTGGACAAAAAACAGCATGCACTCTAATTTCATTTATATGGATTTCTAGAAAATGAAAACTAATCGATGGTGGTAGAAGGCAGATCCAGGGCTGCCTGGGGACAGAAGCAGGGGGCTGTACCTGACAGGTGGAGGGATGATGAGGGAGTGTGAGGACACTGTGGGAGTGACGGATATGTTCACTGTCTTAACGTAACAATATTGTAATATGTACACATGTCAAACCCTAAAAATTGTCCATGCAAACAGCTGTGATTTGTTTTACGGCAGCTATATTTCAATGAAGCTGAAGTTTTTTAAAAGAAAGAAATCCTAATTTAATGCAAGTAATTTATGCTTTCTGGCATCTAGGGAGAAAGAAAGTGACAACAAGCTTCATAGTTAGCACAGGGATGCGTGATTCACATCAGACTTTTAAAAAAGGTTAATGCTACCAGAAAACCAAGTCACATCTAGTAAATAAAAGAAGGAAACATAAAGGGGGGCCTGGTTGGCACAGTCAGTTGAGCATCTGACTCTTGGTTTCAGCTCTGGCTGTGATCTCAAGGTTGTGAGATTGAGCCTTGAGTTGGGCTCCGCGTTCAGTGCCGAGTCTGCTTGAGATTCTCTCTCCCTCCCACTCTGCCCCTCCTGCTCATCCTCTCTGTCTCGGAAATAAATAAATATTTTTAAAAAAGAAAGAGGGAACATAATTCACCAGGAAGGGAACAGCAGCAGATGGGAGCGATCAACCCTGAGACGCAGGAAAGCATGTGGACGATGGCGTCGGGTGCAGCAGAGAAACAACAGGCTACTCTCTAGCCTGTGGAAGGGGTAGGACAAAAAGAGGGGTGCTGATGTTCTTTGCAGAAAGCCCACAAGTCTCCTGCACTGGAAGGCCAAGCATCTGAAAGTGACTTCAGGGATGGGACTGACGATAAATTGGGTGAGACCGTGGACAAGGGGAAATGCTGAGACACGCTCCCTTTGTTGCCTGAGCCAGGCCTCTGCTGCTCCTCTGTGTCAGCAGAAGATGAGGCTCATGGGTCTGGAGAAGTGGAGGTAGCCTGCTCTGACCTTGGGGCACCAGACACGACTGATGGTCCGGATGTCACCGCCGGCAATGCTGGGGACTGACCTAACCTTCCTGTTCTGAACGGTGGAGTGCCCAGCGTCCCTCTTATGTGTGAAAGGGGGGAGGGAGCAGGGGGATGGGTGAGCCTGGTGGTGCGTATTAAGGAGGGCATGGATTGCATGGAGAACTAGGAGTTATATGCAGACAATGAATCAAAAATTAATGATGTATTGTATGGTGACTAACATAACATAAAACAATAAAACAAAATAAAAATCCTAAAGAAGAGGAAATAAAAAAAATTATAAAACATGTACGTACATAGAAGTGTTTTCAAGTGAAATAGACCAGAAATTAGAAGAGAGAAAATTCTAAAAGATTATGAAGCTAGAGAGCTGTGTAGAAGGTCCCACTGACGGTGATTGGGAGTTCTCAAAAGTAGAGATGACGCAGGGTTTGGAATGATCAAAGAAATGACCCAAGAACATTTCCCAAAATGTTGATGTTTTGTGTTCGTCAGCCATCTGTGTGTGTTCTTTGGAAATATACCTATCCAGGTTGTCTGCAAATTTTTTTAAGATAAATTAAATTCACTTTATTTTTTTTAATTTTTAACATCTTAATTTAATTTAAAAATTTTCAGTATTCCAAGATACATTGTTTATGCACCACACCCAGTGCTCCATGCAATATGTGTCCTCCTCAAAACCCACCACCAGGTTCACCCATCTCTGCCCCCCTCCACTCCAAAACCCTCAGTTTGTTTCTCAGAGTCCACAGTCTTTCATGATTCATCTCCCCCTCTGATTTCCCCCAACTTACTACTCCTCTTCATCTCCCAATGTCCTCCGTGTTATTCCTTATGCTCCACAAGTAAGTGAAACCATATGATAATTGACTTTCTCTACTTGACTTATTTCACTCAGCATAATCTCCTCCAGTCCCGTCCATGTTGGTACAAAAGTTGAGTATTCATCCTTTCTGATGGAGGCATAATACTCCATAGTATATATGGACCACATCTTTTTTTTTTTTTATCATTTATTGGACTTTACACAAAAGAAGCAGATACTCCCCCAAAGACTTTGCTGTTTTCGTGTGAATATTATCTTCATTTTATCATGGACTTCTTCTTTTTTTTTTTAATTTTTATTTAAACATATAATGTAACCCCACCACCCTCTCCCAACACCCCTCCCTCCCACCCCCCTCAGTTTGTCTTATGACATTAAGAGTCTCTTTTGGTTTGTCTCCCTCCCGATCCTATCTTGTTTCATTTATTCTTTTCCTACCCCCTTAACCCCCACCCCCCTTGCATCTCCACTTCCTCATATCAGGGAGATCATGTGATAGTTGTCTTTCTCCGATTGATTTATTTCACTAAGCATAATACCTTCTAGTTCCATCCATGTCTTCGTAAATGGCAAGATTTCATTTCTTTTGATGGCTGCATAGTATTCCATTGTATATATATACCACATCTTCTTTATCCATTCATCTGTTGATGGACATCTAGGTTCTTTCCATAACTTGGCTATTGTGGATCACATCTTCTTTATCCATTCGTCTGCTGAAGGGCATCTCAGCTCTTTCCACAGTTTGGCAATTGCAGTCATTGCTGCTATGAATAGTGGGGGACATATTTCTTTTTCTTTCTTTTTTTTTTTTTTTTAAAGATTTTATTTATTTATTTGTCAGAGAGAGAGGGAGCGAATGAGCACAGGCAGACAGAGTGGCAGGCAGAGGCAGAGGGAGAAGCAGGCTCTCTGCCAAGCAAGGAGCCCGATGTGGGACTCGATCCCAGGACGCTGGGATCATGACCTAAGCCTAAGGCAGCTGCTTAACCAACTGAGCCACCCAGGCGTCCTGGGACATATTTCTTAAATCAGATTGTTGTTGTGTTGAGTTGAATGAGTTCTTTACATATTTTGGATATTTGTTCCTTATTGGAAGTATGATTTGCAAATATCTTCTCCCGGCCAGCAGGTTGCCTTTTAATTTTGTTAATGGCATTTCCTTCGCTGTGTGAAAAGCATTTTAGTTTAATGGAGTCCTGATAGTTTATTTTTGATTTTGTTGCCATTCCCTGAGGAGACAGATCCAAAAAAATATTGCTAAGACTGATGTCTAAGAGTTTACCACCTATGTTGTCTGTGAGGAGTTTTATGGGTTTAGGTTTCACGTTAGATCTTTGGTGTATTTTGAGTTTATTTCTGTGGATGGTGTAAGAAAGTGGTCCAGTTCTCCCAACACCATTTGTTCAGACTGTCTTTTACCCATTGTGCTTTCTTGCCTCCTTTGTTGTAGATTAATTCGCCATAAAAGTGTAGGTTTATTTTCTGAGGTCTCTGTTCTGTCGCATTGATCTATGTGACTGTTTTTGTGCCAGTGCCATACTATTCTGGGTTAGTTTAGATTCCTTATGTTTTTATCCTAATTATGGGTCACATTTTCTTGCTTCTTTGCATGCCCAGTAATTTTTGATTAGATGCCAGACATTATGATTTTAGCTTTGTTTCGTGGTTGTTGTTTTGTTTTCCTATGTTCTTTTTTTATTTTTAAGATTTTATTTATTTGTTTGAGCGAGGGAGAGAACACATTGAGGGCAGCAGCAGGAAAGGCAGACTCACTGCCGAGTGGGGACCCTGACATGGGGCTCAATCCCAGGACTCTGAGATCATGACCTGAGCCAAAGGCTGACGTTTAACCAACTGAGCCACCCAGGTGCCCCTGTTTTTCATGTTCTTGAAAAGAGTGTGATCCTTTAGCGTCTTGCTTTTAAGGTGTGGTAGGCAGGACTGGAATGGTATTCTGTGTGGTGGCAAATATTCCCCAGGACTAAGACAAGACCCATATTGCATCTTTTACTCACTGTCTAATGAGAATTGTGGATTGTTCCAGTCCAGCTGATGGAAACAGAATTTGTTCCTGGCCCATGTGACTGACCACTGGACACTTTTCTTGAATCTTTTTGGGTGGATCTTTCCCTGGTCTCAGGGGATTTCTTCACCAGCATGCACTGATTTACCCTCAGCTGAATACTTGAAGGAGACATGTAGCAGGTGCTCCATCTGTGCAGCTCTCTCCTTGGAGTCAGTTCTGTGTGTCTGTGCAGTCATTTGGAGTTCAACCTTCATCCTGTCTACTCAGGGTGCTTACCAGTTCCACTTGGCTCCACCTCCAGGGTCAGTCCTGGGATACTTTAAGGCAACAGGTGGGATAATCATGGGTCTCACCTTATTTACCTTCTGTTTTCTGTGGATCACTGCCTACACTGCTTGATGGCCAGTGGTAGTTGACCTTGGCCAGACATGGAAACCAAATAACAAGGATTTCTAATCCTTTTTTGTTTTATTTGCAACCAGATTAACAAAACCACTGAAGTGTTTTTCACTTTGGCAGATTTGACTGTTGTGTCCAACTTAAAATCAATACCTGACATGCCTTTCTGTTTAGCTTTCTCTGAGGAATCTCCTTGTTATAAAGAAAACATGGATTGGGAAGCCATCACTGATAATTATTTCACATTTTTGGGTAATTTACTGAAGTCCCCAGCTGCTTCCATCTCCAGGTAAGTTTTCAAAATTCAATTTCCAGGTTTTGATTGAACTATTATCTGAAGACAAACAAAACCTATTTATAGGGAATGCCTGCTTTATTTATTTATGTAATTATTATTATTTTTTAAGAGAGTTTGTGAGAGAGTATAAGTGGGGGGGGGCAAGAGGGAGAGAGAGAATCTCAAGCAGACTCCATGTCCTGCGTGAAACCCCATGCAAGGCTTGATATCACGACCCTGAGATCATGACCCAAGCCAAAATCAAGAGTGGGACGTTTAACTGACTAAGCCACCCAGGCACCTCAGGAAACACTTCTTTAAAATATGAGCTCCTGAGGTGACTATTGATGCAGTATTTCATATTAGGCATTTGATAATATTTGCTCCATAGCATTTATGACTCCTGTTTCCATGGATTTTGAAAAGAAACACAGATGATAGTCATAAGATTTTCCTTCAAAAGCATGATTTATAATAGATGCTCCAAAAATGGAATGGTTGGATAATAGTCTCATCCAGTTGCATACTTTAGACATGGAATCAGTGACTGAAGATTCTGGGAGCTCTGGGGACTTTTGGGAGAGAAGTGATCTTTGGAACTAAATCTGCCAGATTATATGCTGCTCATGCATTCAGATGGAAATTCTCATGTGTAATTACGGAGATGGAATACAGCTTCTTTCTTTAATTTTTTAATAGATGAGCTTTTCATTTTATTTATTTATTATTATCTTTGAAGGCAAGCTATACAACCAGTGTGGGGGTTGAACTCATAACCCTGAGATCAAGAGTTGTATGCTCTGCTGACTGAGCCAGCCAGGTGCCCTGGATATCGTGTATAGTTTAAGATTTATTTATTTATTTCAGAGAGTTGGGGAGCAGAGGGAGAGGGACAGAGAGGCTTAAGCAGACTTTGCAGTGAGCATGGAGACTGACACGGGGCTCAATCCCATGACCCTGAGATCATGACCCGAGCAGAAACCAAGAGTTAGACGGGTAACCGACTGGGCCACGTGGGTACCCCTGTAATATGGTTTAAAACACACTTTATTTATTGCTTGTGGGGTGTGTTGGGATGACATGGGACAGAAGCTTTGCGTTAGGACATAGCTTTTAAATTCAGGAACGGATCAAACTTATCTGTGAAGTTTGTTAAGAATACAAATTCCTGGAGCCTGCCCCAGATGTGCTAAACCTTGGCTGCACGGAGGACCTGGGTTTCTGTAGATTTAAGAAATTCTGCATGTAGTTCTGGTGCACACCAAAGTTCAAAAGCTATTCGGCAAAAGAAAAACTCATGTCCTGTTCCAGCCATATGATAGCAGTGTGAATCTGCTAATTAAAAAAAACAAATTTCTATATATTAAAAATGTATTTCTATATATTATAGAACATTTTCTATATATTAAAAATATTTACATATATAAATGTATAACTATTATATAAAATATTTTCTATATATTATATTATATTATATATAATATATAATATATTTTCTATACATTATAGATTATACATATAAAATATTTTCTATATATTAAAAATTGTATATATTACATTTCTATGTATTAAAATTTCTATATATTAAAATATATATGTGTATATATATGTGTGTGTGTGTGTGTATATACACACACATATATATTTGAAATATTTCTTTTTCCATGACTTGGAGATACTGGTGTGTACCCCAATAGGCTTCTGTAGGAGTCAACTAAAATTGTAGTTAGAAAAATGCCTTATAAATTGTGAAGTGATGTAACAACACGGAGCCATATTTCTACCAGTGGTTCTAGTTACTTCTACTGCAGCCCTTGCTCACACTGCTCTTTTTCTTTTTTAAAGATTTTATTTACTTATTTGAGAGAGAGAGGGGAGATTGAGAAAATGAGTGGGAGGAGGGGCAGAGAGAGAAGAAGGCTCCCCACAGCAGGGACCTGAGATCATGACCTGAGCTGAAGGCAGAGGCTCAACCCACTGAGCCATGTAGGCGCCCGAGCCATGCGTGTATTTCTATGTAAGGCTGGACTTGAGCAAGATCTGTATGGAATTCCTAATAGCACAGCTTTCTCGTTCTTGCTGGAGAAGTTCCCTGGAGAATGTTCTCAGTGTTCCCTGGTTCAAAGTCTCCACTCTCTTGCAAATAAGAGTAAATTAAATGATGGTGTGCCCCTCCCTTTAGCCTGTGCATGTTCTCTGTCTCTCTCTCTCTCTCAAATAAATAAAATCTTAAAAGAAAGAAAGTAAACTAAATGAAGGCTGTACCTTCTGCTCCCAGATCCCAGCTATTAGAGGGGAGAAAACAACATTCATCATTTCATCTCTTCTGTGTCTGTCCTGTGTCAGACTACCTTAGCCGACAGGATGATAGAGTGAAAGAGGTTTAGGAAGGAATTCAGCCTTGAAGGTAATAGTAGCCAATACCAGTCAAAATCCCTTATCCACAATTTTTCAATGTGTCTTTCGAAGTCTGGACATGTAGGCTTTTCTTATGGGGGCCTCACAGCTCCTTCCACAGAGACCCCAACACAGTGTACCCATCTCAGATCTCACTGCTGGGAGTGTTCATGAGTTGGGGGTCTGCCCCAGTCCCCATGGGTGGAGGGGGCATTAATACATACCTGATATGTGAACCATGTCATCTTTTTACATTTTTAAAAATATTTTATTTATTTTTACTTAGAGTGGAGAGAGAGCATGAGTAGGGGAGGGGCAGAGGGAGAAGGAGAGAGAGACACTCTCTGGCAGACTCCAGGCTGAGTGTGGAGCCCCATGTGGGGTTTGATCTCATGACCCTGAGATCATGACCATGGCTGAAATCAAGAGTCAGACTCTTAACCAACTGAGCCACCCAGGTGCACCTCCCCCTTCCTGTGTTGTCTTTCTAAACTCTGAAGCACATAGGGCTCTAAGGATTTAAAGAGTGGACTGGTGACTCCTGAGTTAGTGGAAGTTAGTAGTCTTCTCCACGTGTGGACCTCTGTTACAAATGTGGACTTGTCGGAACCCCTGAGGTGCTCTTTTGAGAACTGTGTGCATTTTACAAGTAGGCACCTGGAGAGAAAGTACACTATCTAAAATCATGACTTTCTGGGTGTCTGGGGGGCTCAGTCAGTTAAACGTCTGCCTTCGGCTCAGGTCATTATCTCAGGGTCCTGGGATCGAGCCCCCCATCGGGCTCCCTGCTCAGCGGGGTGCCTGCTTCTCCCTCTCCCTCTGCCCCTCCCCCTGCTCTAGCCAAGACATTCTGAGACACAACAAGGAATCGAATCCTCAGATTCTTCTGGCATACATAGCAAACTTACCTTTAATGATCCTTCATATGAAATCATGGAGTAAAATACTTTAAAATGCATTGTTTTTGGTGCAGGAGGCAGATTTTAAGCTACATATATGCATCTGCATTGTGACTTTCTAAAACACTTTGGAACACTCACATCAATTCAATTCCAGTTGTAAGATATATTGTATAGCAAATAGTCCATTTATGTTTTCTTCTAAATATGTGTATTACTTTGAAAATTTGATAAATTGAATTTGTCTTGAATTTATTTATCTATTTATTTGGATACTAAGACAATTCCATTAATATTGTAGGGTCTTGAATTCCACAAAGGAACTTCTCATGATGGAAAAGAAGTTGCATTCCCTCGAGGATGAGGAAATAAACTTTATTTTATCTTTTGTGCGATTTTTGGAAAAATTATTGCCTGATCTTTTCGACTCGCCCAGCGTACCCAAATTCCATGACCTCCCATCTCTCACTGAGACTCTTCTGAACACAAGCCACTTCTGGGTTAATCATTCAAGAAGTTTAGAGAGCGACCCATCTGCTATTGCTACTCAGAAACTTCTGGAATTTGGCAAAGCAGTGATCAACAAAATAGAAGCTCTTGAAAATCTCTGGATGAAGAACGAATCAGATAATATTTTGAGGTTCATGGAATTAGTACTTTTTGAAATTGATCCCAAGCTCCTGGAATTGTGGATGTATGGCATTTCAAAAGAAGAAAGAGTCAGACTGAAAACCTTGTCTACACTTCTTAATTTTTCTGTCCCAGAAGACGAGAGGGTCCTTACCAAGAGCTTTAACTTTTCCCAGTTGTTCCAGTCAGACTGGCCACGATCACCAGCTATGGAAATGGACTTTGTACATTTGAGTGAAACTGTGATAAGCAGTCTCTATGAATTTGGATTTCTGAAGGAAGGACAAGTCTTTGAAGCTCTAGACACAGTCTACGCTATAAGGAATGCATCTGAACTTTTCTCAGCCCTTTCTGAGCCTGAAAGACAAGCAGTGGACATGGTCTTGACTAAGATATATCTAAACATCTTCCAGGACAACGATTCAGCTTTGCTTCTGAAGATTTATTCTTCATGTTTCCAATACATTTATAAACTCTTGAGCACTCCAAGCACAGAGGCCCTGCTGTCTTCCCTTGCACAAACCTCAGAGCGCATCTTGGATATCATGAAGCAATTCGATTTTCAAAACGTCGGTAAAGCATTTGAATTTTTGTATGAGACAACAGGAGCTCTTGAGGGACTTTCTGAGGGATCTCATTGTCAGCAGTTGCTTTCAATTTTTAACTACTTGGAGCTTCAGGCCCAATCCCTGATGTCTACCGAGGGCCCAGAACTGGAAGTGATCCCTGCTACATTGACAGGCCTCAAACAGCTGCTCCTGGTAGATGAAGACTTCCGTATTTCCTTCTTTCAATACATGAGCCAACTCTTCAACCAATCAGTCGAAACCCCGTTGGGCAATAAATGCTTTGCCTTGGATAATAAGAACATCTCTTCTGTGAATTACTCAAAAGGTAGAGGGTCTTCATTTATTCTTCCATGGACAAAAATTCTTTCCGACCTCTCTGCGGATGGCAGGATGTTCAATGAGTTCATGGCTGTTCACTGTACACTCTCATGGCTTCAGATGTGGACTGAAATCTGGGGAGGCTTATCTCAGCTCTCCCAGCTTGACGTGAACGTTTTTACGGCTCTCCATGTTGGTCTCACTCAGCTTCTGGATGAATTGGAAAGTGATGTGAGCATTTCTAAAAGCTGCCAGGGAATGTTTCCCACCCATCGCCCTGCCAGACTCATATTGCATTTGTTTAAAAATGTAACGCAAGCTGATGGCTTTCATGATTGGGATGATTTTTTGACTCTCAGAGACCTCTGGGTAGTATTAGGTGATGCATTAGTCGGGGTAAAGTCACTTAGCCCCGAGCAGGTAAGGAAATCCCTTTTTACCATGGAAACTGCCCTGCATCAGCTAAACACATTTCCATTAAACACAAATGCAAGTAGAGAGTTTTTCTCTTCTCTGCTTGACGTTTTCATGGAATTGAGCGACACCTCAGCATACGTCGACAGAAACGTGCGACTGATAAATCACTTTCTTTCAAATAATGTCACAAATTATGGAGTGAGGCTTGACAGTGTCATCACTGAGCTAAGAGAAACAATGTTATTGCTTCGAAATGTGTCACATGACCAAGATTTATTGTCCTGTGCGGGGATTTTCCAAAATGTTACTGAATTTATTTTGGAAGATGGTTTATACATAAATATGTCACAGAAGGCATTACGTATTCTGGCCATGTTAAATTCCACATTTTCCTCCGAGGACACGATTAACAAACTGAAGGGATGCATTACATGGATAGACATCACGAACCATCTGTACGCGATGTATAATTCCAGTGTTGCACACGACTATCCTCAGGGTAACCAGAGGAGTTTCAGAGATGTGGGAGACAAAATTAACTCTACACTGAAACTTGTTACTTGGATTCTCAGCATGAAGGGACCTCACTGCACACTGAATAAGTCAGATACAAATTGTGTGAATATTGTATTGAAAAATGTAACCAACTTTCTGAATGCCATACTCACCGAAGTCTTTGAAAGGGAAAAGGTACCCAAATTTGAGATCTTGCTAACCGTTTTAAATGATTCCACAAACCAAGTAAGGATGATTATCAACAACCTGACGAGAGACTTTGATTTTGTATCTCAATTCAACTGGACACGTCTTACTGAATTAATTCTAAGACCCGTAGAATTGTCAGATGACATACCTAGCCAGTTTACAAATCTTTGGCTGCATTTAGTAGCTCTGGGGAAGGAAATTCAGAAACTTATGAAAGGTATTTCCACTCACATCCTAGAAAATGACTCCTCTTCTGCATCTGAAAAGTATCTAAACCTATTTGCTACCAGTTCAAAAGAAAAGGATGTCAACAGTTTACACCGTTCATTTTATCATCTAGCCAGCTACCTTCTCTTCAACCTGTCTCATGATCTCCAAAATCCACCACCAATAATGCCACACAAAATCATGAATGCTGTAGGTCTTGCCATCCAACTGATTCGGGATGTGTTCAACTCCCTGGTGCCCTCAGTTCTTCACAATATTCCACAAGATCTGGGTGATATTCAAGTTTTTAAGAAGGTAGTGTCTCTCCTGCGCACTCTCAAGAAGACAGACATAGACCTGCTGGTCGACCAGCTTGAGCGAATGAGTGAAAGTCTAGCAGATTTCTTTAAGAATATCAGTAGCTCAGGTACCCACAGTCTGGGGGCCAACCTGCTTGTAGACTTGGTGGAGAAATTTGTAGACAGCTCACATTCTTGGAATGTCAATCATCTGCTGAAGTTCTCACGCTTGTTCCCTAAGGACGATGTGAATATTGTGGTAGATGTGTACTACATGCTTCCTCATGCCGTAAGGCTTCTGCAGAGGGGAGCTGACAAAAACATCACAGAACTCCTCAAGGATGTCTATAACTTCACGCTCCTTCATGGCATAAGTGTTTCCAATGTCACCAAGGAAGACTTTGCTATCATGATAAAAACTCTTTTGGACGTAGTAGAATTAATATCAGAGAAACCAGGAGTTCTTTCCGAGGCTTTCACTTGTCTTCCTGTGGTTTGGTGTTGGAATCACACAACTTCTGGGTTTCAGCAGAATCCGAAGTTAGAAGCCTGTAAATCCCATGAGCTCATGTCATCTTCCTTTTATACCAAAGTGGCCAGCCTGCTCGACTACCTCCACATCTCTCCCCCAGGTGAAGGTTTACAATGTTTGGATGAAGGTTCACAGAAGATTATGAGGAAGATGGTCTGTGTAGTTCGTGAACTAGTGGACTGGAATTCCATTCTTCTGGAGCTTTCTGAAGTCTTCCATGTTAAAATTTCGCTTGTGAAAACCATGCAGGAATTTTGGCATAAAGTGTTACCATTTGTCCCATCTTTTGAAAATCAAAGCAACAGCAGCATCTCTGAACTTTGTCCCAGTGGCCCCATAAGGCAAATTGCTTCACAAATCATAGCAAAATTAAAAAATGTTAACTTTACAAAAGTTCCATTAGATGAGCACATTCTTGATACACTAGCTAGTTTAAACAAGATCCTTAACATTAGTGAAGGCACAGAGGCATCTGTTCGAAATAAGATTTCCTTAAATTTTGAAAAGATCATGAAGTTGCCTTCTGGGGAACAGCACCTAGAAAAGAGCACACATTCTCTAGACCCTCCATTTGAGACATTCCTAGATGTGAACCTGACAGGCAGTAGTTTAGAAGCACCATCAAGTTTTACTATAAAAAGAGAAAAAACTTTCAACTCTTCTTACTTTGAGGATCTAAGGATTGAGCTTGAAGAAATCATGACCAATCTAAGCCACAACTTTCCTATCAAACCACAGCTTTCTGAAATTATCAAAGAAATTCAGATACTTAATTCAGAGACTCTTCAAAATGTAACTTTGCAACTTGCCCATTTTTTCAAAAGGCTGGGCTCATCATCATTGAGGACATCAGAAGTCGAAGATTTTTTGTTGGTCGTAAAAAACTGGCTTCGTAAACGGGCAAAGGAAGATGACTCTGGAATGATTCAAACATTATTTCTTCTTATGGCCAATGAGAGCTCAACTGATGATCTAGCTTTGTTGACCAAGGATATTGCTACCTTTTGGGGGCTTCTTAAAACCATTTCTAGGGAAAGTAATTCTGATGTTGCCCATCTTACTCAACTGCTAAACCAGGAACAGCTAACTAATTTCTCACTCACTCAATTCCTTTTTGAATGTTTCCTAATTAATTCAATCAGCAATTTAGCTGGTAGGTCTCCAGAGGCAGCCTCAAATTCAAGTGAAAGTGACCTTCACATAATGAATTTCATTAAGCTCACCTTGAACCAGACACAGTCAGAAAATGGTGAGAGAATAATCCTTCCTCTGAGAAATGTAGTGGATTTCATGGAACAGGTTTTGAAAACATTCTTTTCATTTTTGCTAGAGGAAAATTCTGAGAACAGAATATCACTTCTGCTAAAGGCCTTCCCCAAAGATATCATTGCAGAGTTGAGGTAAGTCTACATTTTTTTTTTTTAAGATTTATTTATTTCTTTGAGAGAGGGAGAGAGAGAGAATGCTTGGGGAGGGGGAGAAGAGGCAGAAGGAGAGGAAGAGAGACTCCCAACAGACTCTGTGCAGAGCATGGAGCCTGATGTGGGACTCGATCCCATGACCCTGAGATCATGACCTGAGCCGAAATCAAGAGTGGGATGCTTAACAGACTGCACTAGCCAGGTGCCTCGAGACTTGTGTGTGTGTGTGTGTGTGTGTGTGTGTGTGTGTAGTAAGTGAGGTTGTTACATGTTAAAATTGATTTTTATTTCCTGGAACATATAAACATTAGTAACAACACTTTTGTACCCATCACCCTTGGATGATCTTTGAAGTGAATTTTGTCTTAATGGACATTTCATTAAAATATCATGGTGAGATAATTTTGATGACTGTCATCTAAGTAGTAAACATGTACAGAAACCTAGCCCCTGGTGATTAATCACTTGTGCTCTCTTACGTGCTTGGGTTATGAAAATAGTTACGAAGTTCTATTTTATATGGAACTTAAACATTAGTGGTTTTTATTGAGATTATTTATTTACTTATTTGACAGAGAGAGAGGAGGGGAGATGGAGGGAGAGAGCAAGCACAAGCTGGGGGAATGGTAGGCAAGGGGAGAAGCAGACTGCCCACTGAGCAAGGACCCAGACACAGGACTTGGTACCAGGACCCCGGGATGAGCTTAGCCCAAGGCAGAAGCTTCACTGCCTGAGCCGCCCGGGCACTCCCAGCATTAGTTTTTATATATGTATATGCATACACTTAGTCATTATTTGAAGTGATGTAGTAACTGTTTCATCACCAATGAGGCATTTAAATATTTTTATTCCAGTTAATCTAAAATTTGATAACTGATAGTCACATTATGTTTTTCTCATATTTATTTTTTTCCTTCTATTTGAAGCTTGCTGGTGAAAAGGCTGGAGGGATACTTCAGTTCATCCTGGGATGTCTGTATCAGTCAGGGCCCAGCCCTAGAACCAGAACAAGGATTTAATTCAAGGAACTGGTTCATTCACTTATGAGCACTGGCTAAGCAGGTGCCAAGGCAGTAGTGAAGGCTGTCCGGAGGGCACACTTCCACAGGAGACAGTTGTGGGGGGCAGGGTGATTGGAGAGGAGAGCAGTTGCTGTTTGCGGTTGCCAGGTCAGGGAAGTTCTAAGCCTGCTATGAAGGCCCTTCAACTGATGAAGTCTGGCCCACCCAGGATAAAATCCCGTCTTCCTATGTCCAATTTTACTCATCAGGGGTGTTAATCACACCTGCACAATCGCTTCCCAGCAATACCTGGGTTAATGTTTATGCTGCACACTGGCTACTGACTTCCTTTCATCCTCTACTCTCCTGAGGGAATCCACCGAGACGAACAGTTTAGGGGGTGGGCTGTCACTCAGCCTTTCCTCGCTGACACAGTACAGAGCCATCACCTGTCTGAGTGATTTCCTGGGACTTTGAACTTTCAGAAGGATGTTACCTCTTGCAGTGAGAAACAATTTATATGGATTTCACCTTCCCATCTTTTCTAAAACCCAGAAGTCTGTGGCTTTTGAAATGGCTAGGTTTGAGGGATTGCAATGGGATTATCTGTGAAATTCCTCCACCCTTTTCATTATTTGGTGCCAAAATATTAATTTTCATTTGGAATGTGTGTTAGCCTGTCATCTTGTAGTCAGTACGATTCCCCCATGGTGCTACTGTGACACAACAATAGGACTCTAGGTTTTGATCCTTCCACTGCTAAACATGAAATTCAAAAATGTTTATTTGCAGCTTTGTCCCAAAGGATAAAATCCTAGAAATTCTGACACCAGATCAATTTCTTACCACCTCAAAAGAAGACAGACTGATGAGCGTTTTCTCAAGTTTAAAGGAGACTCTAAATTATCTAGTCAAAAGTTCATTTATTTTAGACAATGGACAATTTCATTTTGATCATCATCGAGTACTGAAGTTCATGAGAGATTTATTTAATGCTCTTCTAAGGGAAACTCCAGGGAAAAATAAGACTGAAAATAATTCGGAGTTTCTTACAGCCATGAGTCAGTTGCTTTTCCACACGAACAGCTCTGAGGATCTCCTCCATCTCAGTCACAATCTTAGGTCATCTCTCCAGCTTGTGAGAGAAAGTTCTACAGAGGTAGCACATCTCATGGACGTGCTTGTACACTCTCCTCATGAGGGTTTCCGTGACTTGTGTCCTACACTCCGAGAAGTTATACTTTCCAATCTAACTAGTTTGCTTTCCTTCATAAATAATTCATTCCCTCTAAGAAACAGGGCAACGTTAGATATTACCAAGAGATTGCTTGGTGTTATCTTAAGAGCTCATGGAGAAAGTGATGGCCCAGAAACCCTCTTGGAAATGTCTGATACCCTGACCATGCTGGTGAGGGACATCACTGAGATGAGAGATCTTGCCACTTCGCTGTCCTCTGCTGTGGAGCTTCTGGGGCTAGCCACGAAAGTTGCCCGGAAGGTGGCCACCATATTTGAAACTCATTCCATCCCCAATTCCACTGATGCTATGAAATTCTTTGACAGTCTCTATACTGTTTTGCACCAAAGTGTTCAAAATGTTGTGAAAGAAATAGCTACTTTGAAGAACGTAGACCATTTCATATCAGAAAATAAAAGTGACTTGTTGACACCATTTCTTGACTTGGCTTTTGGGATGATTGGGGTCAAACCTAATATTTCGCAAGACTCTGATGTTAACATGTCATCAAGCACATTCTCATATATGAACCAGTCCAAGGACTTTTCTGATATTTTGAAAGAAATTGCTGAATTTTTAACTTCTGTGAAAAGCAATTTGGGAGACATGGAACATCTTATGGTAGCTTTTAATAATGGGACTCAAATATTTGCGATGGATTCAGTCAGTGTATGGGAAGAAGTTTTGGATTGCTTAGTTCCTATAAATAATATCATCGACCAGATAGACTTTTTACATCCTAACCCACTTCCCACTGATAGTTACCCTCAAGATACAACGTGGGAAAGAACCCAGGAAGTGATCCTGTTTTTGGATGAAATGCTATCACAAGACATCATGGAAATTGGGACTTACTTGAGGAGGGTGATTGATCTCACCTTGGAAGCTCTTTGGAGTGACTTAGAGAAGGATGACTGGCATGTCTCTAATCTGTGGCTGGCATTTGCTCAGCATCCAGATAACCTTTTGAAAGCCATAGAAACAGCTGGGGAGGTCTCTGGTGAACGAGATGACCCAAGTGGACCTTTGTTTTACAACATGTCTCTGATTCAGAATGTAACTCATCAACAGCTTGAAGAAGCAGTGCAGATCATGTTAAAGAGAATGGCTCTCTTGAGGAAAGAACTTCCCCTAGATAACTCTCAGTGGATAAATGCCACGAGAACTTTGTTCCAGCCCATTTTTGAAAGTCTTATTCATGTAGCCACTGGAAAGAAGATCACATCGGAAAAAGGAGAGAGGACCAAAAAGGCGATGGCTGGTTTTCCTTCCATCCTCCAACTGTCATCAAGTTTCGAGCAATTCCTGAAAGGATTAATTGGATTGATTGAGTACTGGCAAGAGGTCCCGTTGATGGATCAAAGGTAATGAAACGCCCGATCCACTTCCTTTTTGCCCCCTTGCAGTAAGTACAAAACATGACTGCAGGAATGGCCTGGAACAAGGTAAGGTATGGTTCTGGACTTCATCTTGATTGCACGCGGGAGTCTGTTCCAACATCCAGCGACTCGAGTCTGGTGTCTTTGTGACTTGTTTTGGATTTATCCAGCGGTGTTTGACAGTACATTATTCCTTTTTCAAAAGTAAAAACTTCTGGTTCTATTCCCTTATCCCGAGCTAGGTACATACACAGTTTTTCTGTTTGTATCTTCTGGCTGCCAAAGATCACTTTGTTTGGTAGACAGGTAAGAGTGTAGGACTACGCAGTCTATGCAGAGAACTGTGCTTTCAGCTGTAAATGCCACTGGGAAAGGACAGTCAGCTCTTGGTTTCTTTTCTTTTTAAAGATTTTATGTTATCTCTGCACCCAACATGGGGCTCAAACTTACAACCCCGTGGTCAAGAGTCATGCACTCTACCGACTGAGCCAGCCAGGCACCCCAGCTTTTTCCCTCTTTAGGTTCAGCCCAATGCTGTGGTTGATCCACCTCCAAGCTCTGTCCCCATCTCTGAGAGACAGGTTAGGGGAGCCCTGCTCTGGTCCTGTCACTCATAGTGTTCTGTAAGTTTCTACTGCTTCAGGTTGGAGGATTTGTGTCCTGGATGTGCAGTCTCTGAGACACTGCTCTGTCCCAATCTCTCCTTCTTGTGTGTGACAGTACCTTTGGATGGCCGGTGGTCCCTGCCTGCTCCAACCTTTCTCTTCATCCCACGGGGAGCCCGGAGGTGCCACCAAACCCTCACTCATCTGCCAGAGAGCTTGACCTGTTCTCCGCTGGTTCTGCCGTAATAGGGCAGTGCCTCAATCCAGCCGTTTTTTTATAACTTGGCAGGATTTCCTCGGTTAGTGAGACAAGGGTCTCCTGGCTTGAAGAACTATCACTCCTTTGACATTTGCACGCTGCCTTCCAGAGCTTCTCACTTCACCTCTGCACTGCCTCTGATCCCACTCCCCACTCTGTGGGACTGTACGCTCTGCTCTGAGTTTCCGAGAGAGCTGGAGGAGGTCTTGGCAACACGTCTACTCGACCAACACCAGTTTTCATCGGATGTTTCCAGTTCTCTGGGGAGGGTATTTATACCGTGCACCAAGGCTAGGAACGGATGAGCTGTGGACTGGCTGTGTGGCCAACACCTGGTCACTAAGCTCACAAGGCCATGTTCCCTGTGTCCTCGCTTAGCGATTACTTGCTTTCCTTCTCTCTCTGTTTTCACTCTTCTTATCATCGGCTTCTTCCATGGGGAAGACACAGAACATCCCCAATAGGCCATCAGATTGGACATGGGTTTGAGGTCTGATGGAACCCTTCTCTCCGTGGTGGGAGCTCGTGGAGCCGGCAGCTCCCCTGAGAGCAGGTGCCCCGGCCCGCCTCCCACCTGCCTATCGGGGGCCCACGGTCTACCAAGGTGTCCAGGTGATCCGTGAACATGCGCTAGTCTTTCAAATGCCACATTCCTCATGTTGGGGGCTGGGAAGCCCAGATTTGGAGCAGTTCAGTGTCTTAACCTGTACAACACACCCACATCACGAGGGAGACGGTAGCCTTTGGTGTCTGTACGGAAAATGAAATCATGTTCCTTTTGCTTCCAGGTTCATGATCTTTTAGGCACAACTAAAATGTAATAATTAAAATCCCACAATTTACCAAAGTATGTACTACCAGATGGTGACTATTACACAGCTCTACATACCGTCCTGTTTGATTTGGCCCAGAAATGACAATAATAAATGTTTGTCTTTCTGTGGCACTAAAACCCAATTCAGGAATAGCTATTTCCTGCCCCCCAAATATCCTCCAGTTCCACTGTATTTTTATTATACCTAAAAATAAAACCTCTCTATTGTGTTCTCTATTTTAAAGCAACCCACTGCCCTTGAATCTGGTTCCCTAGAGGATTTTGTGTTATTTTGCCTTACCTTCAAAAGCATCAAACAATGTCAGACCCTCTTGAATCTGCAATTAGCTGGTATAACTATGAAAAAAACCTTTTTTTTTTTTTTTAAGATTTGTTCATTTATTTGAAAGACAGTGCACAGGAGGAAGGGTTGGGGCGGGGAGGGAGAGAGAATCTCAAGCAGACTCCACAGTGGTCATGGAGCCTGATGCAGGGCTCGATCTCGTGACTCCAAGATCCTGACCTGAGCTGAAACCAAGAGTCAGATGCTCAACCAACTGAGCCACCCAGGCGCCCCAAAACCCCAGTTTTTAATCACCTCAGGGAGGCCCACACCCCAGGCAGAAGTGCACAGAATCAATAAACTCATTCTCATCCTGATAAATACACACACCACCCTCACACTGAACCTTCCATGTTAACATGTGATAATCGCGTTCTCTAAGGACTGGTGGGATTCCCAACCATGGAGAAACAATACCCTGTCTGGAGAAAACCCACATTTGCCAGGACAGGTGGCGGTCCCTGGTCCCATTAAGTGTGTTGAAGCAAGTGGCTCTTTGGCTGTTCAGAGTCAGCTCTAAAAAGCAGGATGGATTGTAAACTTTTAATTTTTTCCAGAAGGTTTCATTCTTTGGGGAAAGTAAATTTAAAACAGCACGCTGTAGGAACATTGCCTTGCATTTAAACACACAAACAAACCCTGTTCTAGTAGTCACAGTGTTCTGGAGAATTCTGAGTGAGGCGTGGACTCAGGCTTGTGATGTTACCTCATCGGTCCCCTCGGCGTGTGCATGCTCGGGCCCAGTTGACTCAACACAGAGTTTCCAGAAGCC
This sequence comes from Taxidea taxus jeffersonii, assembly GCA_003697995.1. Lineage (NCBI taxonomy): Eukaryota > Metazoa > Chordata > Mammalia > Carnivora > Mustelidae > Taxidea > Taxidea taxus. The sequence goes on from RCUC01082148.1 coordinate 33,624, forward strand.
AAGATGCTTGTTGACCTCCAGGCCTCAGCAAGGATATTCCTTTTCAAGGAATTTTGGGGGAATTTCCTTGGGCGGTTATACCCTTCATCAGTTGATGTGACCCAGTGTCCAGAAAAAAAAAAGAAAAAAGAAAAAGAAAAAAAGAATAGACACACACACTTGAATAAACTCCTTGGCAGGTGCTTCACCGGTCCTGTTACTTAGGTACTCAGTTCTGTCACACGTTGAGAATGGTTTTGAGTTTTGGAAACAGTGTTGGTTCGTTTAAGTGTGACACAAAAGCCATTCGGGGTTCAAGAAAAAATTCCCGAGCCCTTTTGGTCATCGGCGTGATGGCAGAGCTGAGCAAGAGCACCTGCCGTGTTGGGGGTCTCAGCCCTTCCAGAACCACCGCTGTGGTGGGCCAGCCCTCAGCAGCCACCTCCGTGACCCTCTGCAAAAGTAACAGGCTGTGACTGATGAGTTCTGGAACTACATGTCGTAGCTGGGGCCACAAAGTGAGGTCACGGATGGAAGAGTGTTGGCTGGGGGTGCTGCCTTCCTTGGGGCCGATGGCGAGAACCTAAGGTTTTCTAGGCTCTTTCTCTCTATTGGTGAATTTAAAGCCAAAGAGAAGGCATTTAAAGTGGGGGAAGAGAAAAAGTGATGGGCGGGAATAGGCAGTTATCAAAGTCTACTGGGATCTTTCAAAGAGGCGCCTCTGTGGGATGTGGCTGGTAATGCATGGTTTTCAGATATCTTCAAAATGCATGCATTTGCCATTAAAGTTTGCACTGGGCACTTGCATTACAAAAGGAAAAACTAGCCTTTAGGACTTTGCAGCATAACTGCTTAGTAAAACAGTGGTCTGGACGCTATTATCCCAACACCACCACTGGACTCCATGAAGACCAACACACATGCAAACACATGCGCACACACACATGCATACACGCTACACCTGTTTTGCATTCACTGCTGTGAATTCTCTGTACATAAATAGTAAATCGCAAGATTTCTCTCTACTGGCTTTCTCCGCTCCCTTTCTCCCACCCTTGTATCACTGACCTTTGCATTTGAGAACGGATCAAGGCAAGGAAAGGGCAGTTAGCTGGCTTCCTAGCCCCGGAATCGATGCTTCCAGAGCAGGAGACCCCGTGTTTCTGAGAGGTCTGGACAGCCACCTGTGTGTCTAGGGTCTGTCGTAGAGGGGGGGGATAGTGACTACTTTCTGTATACAGCAGTGATGCACATAGCTTGCCGATTTTCACCCTTTCATGCCATTGTCTGTTTTTTCCCTTAGCGTGGAAATGTGCCAGATTTTCCAGCAGCTTCAGAAGCCCCCAGAAGCCATCGTGATCCTGCAGAAAGTGACGGTGCTGGTACTCCGTGTGTTCAGCATCTTTGCAGGTGGGCTGTGCATGTGACAAGCGTTGCACATTGCACCGTGCAGGCTTTCAGGGACCGGCTGTCCCAGGGATGGGGAGATTACCCCTTTCTCTTAGAGGCCCATGTGGCCTTCTTAGCCCCTGAGCTGGGCTTTGGTCTGTGTCTTTGCTCCTGGCACGTGCGTCCTTTTCTCCCCAACCTGAACTCCAGCTGGACTCTGTGACTCAGAGCAGAGGGCAGCTCTTCTAGAAGGACGACCTCCCTCTTTGTCTGCCGGCAGGGATGCTGAGCAGACCTCTGTCAAATGCAACTGTAATGCCCTAACTCCCACACCTCCCTCTCCTAAAGTTGGTGCTGTTAGGCCTGAGGGTGCAAAGACAGTGGGTGCAGGGACAGTGGGTGCAGGGGCAGTAGATGCGGGGACAGGAGCGGAGTCCAGGAGTGGAGGATCTGAGCCTCTCTGTCTGCAGGGCTGTCCCTCCCCCTCTCCCAGGTGGCTGCCCAGGTAATCACTCTAAGGCATCCCAGGTGAGGCAAAACCCAGCTCCACACCTGCAGGAAGGGGAATCAGCCCGCATGGGGCAGGGGCTTCAGGATCAAAGGGGCTGAGCCCCAGTCCTGCCTGGCAGGTTCCTGCTGAGCCCTCTGGAGTGGGAGCCACGCTTGATTCAAAGCACAGGTAGAAGAGGTAAATAAAAGCAGACGTGAGCCCAGGTCAACTCCCTGGGCCTTGCAAGCTGTGGGTGACCACCCACCCCGCACTCGGCCACCCTGCACAGTGCAAGCTGAGGATGAGAAATAGTAATTTAGGGACCAACACAGGGATCGTTTAGGCTGAGAAACAGGGAAAGGGGAGGTGTGCACACATGCATGCATGTGCGTGCGTATGTGTGTGTACATGCACACGTGTGTATATGTGTGCGTGCGTGTGTGCATGTGCACACGTGTGTATGTGTCACAGATGTGGGGACACATGTCGATGTAAATGAAACCCCAGTTGGCATGTAGATCTTTTTCCTTCTTTTAAAAAGAAAATCTCTACTTCTGATTCGAGATGCTGTAAACGATGGCAAAATTCTGTTTACTTACCAAGTGTTGAAAATCTGAGCACACCGTAAGACAGGCCACACATGTTTTCAGCCGTGCGAGCACACTCAAGTCAATCGCAAATCACATTTTTTTCCTGCGTCCCCAATGCTCACCTGACATTGAACCCAGCCGCCTTCAGGCACAGAATGATTCTGACATTTCTCAGTCAAAACGTAATGGCTGAAGTCTAATGTGATGACTTTTAAATGAATTAAATGTTCATTATTAGCTGGGTTTATGTTTATTTTACCATTCTGCAGTGCAGCCCCTAAATGAAGGTTGCAGACTTGACATTAGGTTTTGTTGGCGACAGAATTAATTTTGGATTTGTCTGTTTCATTTCGAGAAAACTCGGGCATGCCGGGGTCTCCTTCAGACCGCCATCCACTTTCCCCATTAAACCATCATGCATTTGTGGACTAGGAGAGGGCTGTGACAGGTGGGGAAAAGGTGTAAGCACTGGCCAGTGAGGATTTGGGAGTGGGGTGGGGCCAGAAGGGGCGCATGGCTCTTACCCTGTGACACAAAAGGAGTAGCACTCAGACTGGTAATGGTTACTATTGGAAATGGAGTATTTTCAGGACCCACGTCAAATTTGGTGTCATTGTGAGGAGAGCTGTTGTTTTTGTCTCCGGATCTAATACCTGAAATGTGTGAGAATGTCTGCACGAGGGCACGGGTGTGGTCTGGTGGGCTCCCTGAACCAGAGCAACTTGTCTTCTTTGACCTTCTGTGTCCCCAGCGGGTACACTGAGGCCCAGACAGTGGCAGTGGGTTGCCTGGGACCTGGGAGTGAAGAAGTCAGGGCATCTGGTGGAGCAGCCACGGGACTGGGGGAGGCGGGGGGGGGTGGTCTGGAGAGGGGATGGGACGGCCAAGCCAGAGCGGGGCTCCAACGTGTCCCAGAGCCCGGAGGCACCCCTGCAGGTGGGTGGGAAGAGCCGGGGCTTGGAGCTGGGTCTGCAGAAGCAGCTTGGGGCACAGCAGGAGTGGACAGGAGTGTGGAGGGAGAGGCTCTGGCTGGCGTGTGGGCTCCTGGCCTTGAGGGTGGTCCCTTCGAGGGTGTGCCAGAGGCAGGGGCAGATCTGACAGACCCACACATCCTCCCTGACCCGACCTTCCAGCAATGCCAGGCCCCGGTCCCCACCTCTCCCACTTCCTCGGTTTACCAGGAAGCGGAGGGTGGACCAAGTCGTTGCCTAAATCCATGCGGTCAGGGAGTCCCTTCCTGGAGCGTCTGGCCTGTTAGAACACGTTGTCCTGTCTTTTCCAAAGCAGAGGCTCCTTTTGTCCCCAAAGACGGATGCTGGTGCATTACATAGCACTTTGCCCCTTTTGTTTGTGTTTTCGTAGGAGATTGCTTAAGAGACACTTTTTGCATTTTTTACTGTAAGGAGATCTGTTTTCAAACTCAGAGCAATAGTGACATTAATGAGAAACTAAACCAAGGAGGCTTTCAGGGGGTTGCTTCTGAAAAGCATGACTTCGGGCGTATCCTGTGCGGTCGGCATTCGGTTCACCCCTGCACGATGCGGGCTTTGGGGCCACCACCCTCTCGTGCCGTGGAAATCCTCGTATAACTTCTGATGCACCAAAACTTAACTACTAACAGCCAGCCGTTGACCATACCCATAATATAGATAGTCAGTAAACACGTGTTTTGTATGTTCTATGTATTATACACTCTATTCTTTTTAAAGTTTATTTACATAATCTCTACATCCAACGTGGGGCTTGAACTCACAACCCCGAGATCAAGAGTCCCAGATCCACTGACTGAACCAGCCAGACCTGCCCCCCCATACACTGTATTCTTACATTAAAGTAAGCTAGAGAGAAGAAAGTGCTCCTCAGAAAATTACAAGGAGGAGAAAATGCACTTTCAGGCTGTCCTGTAAAAAATCCATGCATGTGGTAGACTCATGTGGTTCAAAACTCTGTTGTTCAAGGGTCTTCAGGACTTCAAAACAGTTTTTTAAAAATTACTTTGGAGAAGCAATGTCATAATGTTAAGAAGCAGAACTGGGTTTTTTTGCCAAATGAAAAAAAAATATTTTAAAGTTTTTGCTACTCCTGGCAATACACTTCATTTTGGATAGAGCAAGGCAGCAATGTTTACCAGGCATCTGCTAGGTGCAGAGGTGTGTGCTAGGGGCAGGTGGTGACCTGGGACAAGACTCGAGCAGAGGCCCTGGATGGTTGGGGGCAGTGTGCATTTAGGGGTGCGGTGGGGCAGGCTCAGCACTGGCGGGAGGCAAGTGTCCTGAGGCAGAGCTCTGAAAGGCAGGGTCAGGAGAGGAGCTCTGGGCACGGGAGGAGGTGCAGGTGGCTTTGGGAAGTGGGGAGGCATCCCAAAAATGAGCAGGGATGGGGTGTGACTGGCGGCTGCACAAGGCTGTGGATACCACCCCACCCTTTGGGCAGATTCCTATTTTTGACACAAAATGAACAAATCTTTTAGAAATTGTGCAAAAAGAAAGAGAGTTTTATTCAAACCCAAGTGAGGGCAGCTGCCTGGATACACAGTCTGCCCAATGAAGAGAATGCTCCCAGGAAGGATCTTGTGGTGTAGGTGTTACAGAATTTGTGTCCTCTGAGTGCCTACGGATCTTGGTTGCTCTGCTTCAAAGAAGGAAGAGGTAGAGCAGACTGAGAGTGATGGGCAGCAGAGCATAGTTTATTGAGCAAGAGCATAGAGCTCCCGGAGAGGGAGGGAGAGCTCTGAGAGGGTTGTCCCTGGAGTTTCTAAGTATAGGGACTTTTATGAGCTCTTTTGGGGAACT
>RCUC01082155.1:0-14746 GCA_003697995.1 Taxidea taxus jeffersonii
TTTTTTTTTTTTTTCCTTCTGAAAACCTCGTTTGAGAATTTGAGGGTACAAGTCCCCCATGAGACCGGGTCAGTGAGGAACCATGAATGCCATGGGGCCCTAGTGCTGATAGGACTGTGGGGGAGTGCGTCTGCACATGCACACACATGCACATGACTGCCGGTCACCAGACCAGGCTCCTGATTCACATGACTCCATCTAGAGCTGGAGAGAGTGGCTTTCTGAGCAAGATTCATGGCTTGCCAGGCGTCCATCTCCTCCCATGGTTAGGTCAAGCCAAGGGAGAGAAATTGAAGGATGTTGCTATTAAAAATACTTGGTAACAGGCCAAGTAATTTCTCCTGCATTCAATCCCATGTTGCACTCTGTTCTTGACTGGGAGGGGTAGACATTCCCAACCAAGAACGCCTCTTGCTCATTTGCACGTCAGCGGCAGCTCCCACCTTGTCTCTAGTACACTTGTAGGTTTGCCAGATTAAGTCAGCAATGTCCCAACTTGGATCAGTCCCCGTCAATGGAAAGACAGCCACACTGGCCAGAGGCCAAGTGCTGCTCAGCTCTGTCATTCTCGGCACAAATCTGGACTTACCTGAATGAAAAAAAAAAAAAAAAGATCATCGTTCTCTCTGGCTCTCTCCTGTGTGGAAAGTTGGAGAATGATCCCATTTTGAGCAGAAAGTAAGATGACTTTCACTCTGCTTGCTGCGTCCAGGGGCAGGTGACACAGTAGTCAGGAGCCTGGGGCTTCGGAGTCAGTGCAGAGCTCAGCTCCCCTTTTATAAGCTGTGGGTTTTGTTTTGTGAGGACAGGGTGGCGGAGGCTGGGGTGAAGTTTCGTGACCTTGCTGGGCCTTTGCTTCCTCATTTGTAAAGCAGGACTCCTCATTGTGCTTCTACTTGTGGAGAGAATTAGATGAGCTGAGCATAGCATTGGACAAAGGAAGTACACTCATTGAGTATCATCTGTTGGCATCACAATGGCCAGTGATGATGGCTCAGCTCACCTGCCAAAACCACCTCACTCCAAAGACATCAGCCTCCTTTCTTTGTTTCTTTCCCCCAAAGGATCCCTCAACCCAAACTCAAATCTAAACGTGAAATTTTTAGCATTCCGTGTTGAACATGACCCTCATTCAAGTTTCCTTTATAATTGAGGTCCAGGCAATAAACACACCTTTTCCTTCAGGTGAGGTACTGAGCTGAGGCCATGGTGAAAAGGTCACAGAGACATCACCCTTGCCTTTGGGGAAAACTGTAATTCTGCTGGACTGAAAGAAAGGCACCCAGTTCTATACAGCACCCGCCGTGTGAATGCTGTAGAAAATGAGAAGCAAGCCCAACGACCAGGTTACTGGTACTAAGCCATGTCAGTGTCCTGCCTTATTTAATTATGGTTTCCCTTCTCTGCTATCACCAAATTAAAAAATCCTTGACATGGTAGTCTAGCAACATTGTTATGTTGTCACTGTGCACATTATATGGAAAGAACAAATTGTTTTCAGGGAAAGTTTAAGCAAATTTATGAGCTTATGGACAAATTGCCCATTATTGCTTTCAAAAAAATTTTTTAACACTGTCAACGGACTAATTTTCAATCTTAAAAAAAGAGAATTGGGGTGGAGAAAATACCATCGCCCTCCCATGTTTCTGGAGCTTTAAGATTTACAAATCTTGCTGCTGTGCATTTTCTCTCCAAATGACTATGACCACACTTGATGGTGCTGAGCGACACTCAGACTCACATTGGCAACAAAGGCAGAGGCTCAGGGAGGTCAAGTGTCTTGCCCATTTCCATGTGCTGAGGAACTGGTGAAGTTTTGGAACCCAGGACCCCTGACTCCGAATCCAGTGTTCTTTTTGCTACATTACTCTATAGTCAACTAGTTACGCACCATTTCACTAGCGTTTAATTAGCTAAAAGGGGAAACAGATAACCTTGAAATTAATTCAAGTTAACACTAAATGTTGCTAACTTTTTATTAGTTGAATGTTTCCATTAACTTTTCCAGTGGCTGCTTCTTTGTACCCCCTCACAGCAGTGAACAAAATTGAGTTAGTGCTCAATAAGTATTTACTGGATAAACGAAATAGTTTGGCTGCAGGGTGGGGTTAGAAAGCTGCATCACTGAAGACAAAGTTGGGCAAGTTTTCACTTGGCAAGTTTTCTTTCACTTGGCAAGTTTTTTATGAAGTCTCTGTTCTAGGTACCATGCACCAGGGAGTAGAGCATCACACAGAGGGGACCCTTGGCAAGTTACTCAGCCTCTCTGAGCCTCAGTTGCCTTGGTTTTAAAAATGGGATAATCATAACACCTAACTGGCAGGATTTCTATTAGGATCAAGTGAGATAATAGAGCTGAGAGCTTGGTGCAGAGACTAAGGCATGCTGGTGGGTGCTCAGCAAATGGCAAGCAGGGTAATTATCAGTGTCTGTGCCATATACTGGTATTAGTCCACACCCTACGGTTCCAGAGGGTCTGTGATGTACTTGGCTTCAATCTCAGGAGCAGGTGCCCAATGTCGCAAGTGATTTCTTTCAGAGCAGAGGAGAACAGAGACAAGCTATGGAAGCAGAACTGGTCTCCCATGGTCCCCACAGAAGCAGGGGCCTTCTTCCTTAATTATAGGTGACAATGAGGGAAAGGACCCGAATATCAAGGGTGCTGGTCACATGCCCCATGCCCCATGGGGCGTCCACTCAGGATCCTTTTGGGAATTCTGGGCCCATGGGCCCCTTGGCCAAGTGCATGGCTCAGATGTGTGCAGGGATAGGGCCTGTAATACGAGGACCATGGTGGGTCCATGGTGTAGGAAGACAAAGCTGGCAAAGCCGGATAGAGCCGGACCTTCTTCTGCAGTCCTCTAACCCCTCCCTACCTTGGAAGGAAAGAGTCCTCCTGCCTGGGACCTCGAGGTACTCCCTCCTCAGCCTTCCCCTTGAGCAGGAGTTGGACCTTCTTCTGCAGTCCTCTAACCCCTCCCTACCATGGAAGGAAAGAGTCCTCCTGCCTAGGACCCTGAGGTGCTCGGGACTCTCCTGAAGCTGGGTACTGAGAAGGCAGGGGAAAAGGGGAGAGAGCTGCCAGACAGGGGACAGGGAAGTGTAGGCCCGGAGACCCTCCATCCCGACTCATCCCAGCCCCAGCTGCTGTACAGGCCTGAGGCACTGCACTGAGCTGGTCTAATGAACAGAGCTGCTGGCCAGCTCATTGACAGTCTGACATTCTTGCTGACCCTGCCAGCAGCGCCTCCTACCCTACGGGGGTTGGGGGGGAAGCCACTTAGGAAGACAGCAAAGCAACCTGCCACCAATTCATCAGCAGCTGGCTTCCATTAGGGACAGGACGGCCTATGAGGTGGGAGAAGGGCGGGCTGGGATTGAGTAGAGGGACAAAGACAGCTCTATTTGTTTAATCTCATTGGGCTTCCATCTCCCAAAGGGATTCTAGGGGGAGCCTTGGGAGACAAAGCAATGGCTGATCATCTCTTCCAAGGTGGCAGCCGGGTTCAAGCATGTCTTTACCTCTCTCTTCCATTAAAGGAAATAAAATGGCAGTTTGTCAATTGTATCAATCTGCATGCATATGTGAGGTTGGTCGCAGATTGTCTGGGCTGCCCCATCCCTTATCATTTATCTGTTCCCATTTCTGTCTGATTTGTGGTATCGCTCCATTCCCAAGTCCAGGTCTCCCAGTTGGCGGATCCTTCATGTCTGGCTCCATGTTTTCCTTCCCGCGTTGCAGTTGGAGCAGTGGTTCCAACAGGGAAGGATGTACTGCACACCAGAAAGGCAGGGCTCAGAACTGTGGGGACGTTGGTTGTGTCCATGACAAGGACAGCTTCTGGGTCTTCCTCAGGGGGTCAGCACTGTGGATCCTAAATACTCTGCAATGAGCAGGACGGTCCCCTACAACAAAGACTCTTCCTGTCCCAAAGGCCAGTGGTGGCCTGTGAAAAGGGTAGGGCAACGGGGACAAGGGTACTCCAAGGCCACTGGGCTCAAGGGGGCTAATGAACACTAAGTCATAAAGAGACCGAGAAAGCAGAACTGCAGTGGAGTCATTTAAAAGGGGCTTTTCCTGGCAGTGGACAGAGACTTCCATCTGCTCTTTGGAGCTTCTCCTTGTTCCAGAAAATAAAGAAATGACCCAACAGCCCAAAGAAATGTGGATTGGAGGGCTCGTGGAGGCCCATGAACAGTGAGGCCTGATGCACCAACGATTCCTCATCATTCCTACAACCTGCTCTTCAGAACCTGAAATGTTCGGGTGGGTCTGTGTCTCTCCCTTTTAGCCAGTGCAGGAAGGACCCCAACTGCACTCGTTCCTCAGGTTACTACCATTGCAGACCTAGGGAATAAAGCCCTTGCCCTGAGCTTGTGCTTCAGAGAGCCGTGCTCTGGCCCTCCCCTCACCTGGGACCTGGCGATTCCCTGTCCAAACAACCCCAGGCTGGCTCCCAGGGCCTCTACCCCAGGCCCACTGCCAGTACGCACATCCTGAGGCCCATGATGGCCAAGGAGGAGCTGTTTTGCATTTGGTGGGTTTGGGGGGTGGTGGGAGGAGACAGACCTGGGACTCATGGCCTGAACACAAGGATAGAACTAGGCAGGAAGAGAACGGGCAGGGCCTCCTTTGGGCTTCCTTTTCCAGGACCCAAGCCTAGCAACCTTCTCCTATTATTACAACCTTTTCCCCCCACAGGGATTCCCAGACCTTAATGATAGCACAGCCAATCCTGGTAAAATACCTGTGTTGCCTTAACTGGATTTAGGGCCATTCACTCTCCAGTCACTCAGATCTTCAGTTTCTCTGTAATGATTTCTCAGAAGGTCAATCACATGCTTTTGTTGGCTTGTATAAGTATGTGCATCCCCTCCGAGATTCTTTGGGGGTAGGTAAGCGATCAAGTGGGACTGCGTCAAAGCAACTTCCCACGATTACAAGGACTAACCCGGTGGGGTCACCTGCATTGCTACCCCAGCTCTGTTGTAAATCACGTCTGTTCCTATGTCTGTTGGTCCTGGTGTCTGTTTATTCTGTTTTCTTAAAAATTTTACCTTTTGGGGACCAGGGCACAGGGCCGTAAACTTAGCCTATCAAGTAATAAATTTGCATGGTTGGTAGAGCTTCCGTAGAAACAGTAGACATTATGATGTTCCAGGCTGCAGCTCTTGCAATGTCTTTGATCTTTTACTGACCAGTAAATTATTTACTGGGTCTGTCATAAAGATAAACCAAAACCTATAAACTATAGCTATAGTATCACAAATATCTCCCCTCCTCCCTGGCATCTTCAGAGGCAGACTGTGGCCCAGATGCTAATGAGACATCAGGGGTAGTGTGGGGCTAAGGCCTTACCTGCTCTTGGTCATTCTTACACGGTTGTTTCTTTCCTTTGAGCTTTCCTCTCACTATTTGGCTTCACTTTCCCTTCCTGTTTTGGGAGGTCCAGAGCTGAGATTCTGTGAGGGTTGTTAAGATCCCATCAGCCCTCCCTGGCCTCCGGGAGGCCACCCCCGTTCTCTGCCTGAATCTCAGGCCAGCCTCAGCAACTCCCTGGGGAACCCACATCCCCAGGCCCAGGGGCCAATTCCTTCCCTCGCAATCCATCTGCCTTCAAGCCCAGAACACCTGCCAGCCCCTGGGAGAGTGAACTGTGCCCAATCAGTGGCTGGTTCCAACTGACACTTTGGGTTGTTGGGAGCATTTATTCCAGAGAGCCGTGCGGGTGTGAGCACGCGTGCCTCTGTGTACATGGGAACAGATGCCTGCCAGACATTAAGCACCTTCTTTCATTTTCTTTTTCCTTTGGCTTTTAACTAGCACCTTCCTCAATTAAAGTGGCAAGGCAGAACAGACAAGGAAATCAGTGGATCTCTTCCCAAACATCAATAAAACAAATTTCTCTCCGGGATACCTATTTGTTATTTGGATATCAGACTGACTGTAATCTGTTTCCATTTTCCTCTTATGCATCCCCCGCCAGAAGCTAGAGGCTCAGCCATGGATATCCTGCTGTTTCCATTTGGCTGAACGAGGGATAGATTAGATTCCTATTTGCTATGCGGACGCTCCCATCTGATATCCATTAGATGTGTCAGGGGAGAGCCTGGAAAATGTGTCTCCCCGATTTATTTTGGGTGTGGTGGGGTGGGGTGGGATAGCGGTGGGGGGGACCTTTGGGAAGATGTCACCAGCTGCCTCAAAGATACCGACATGGCTTGCTTTTTCCGTGTGCTTGGTAATAAATCATGGCCCACGTTAGTTGTATTCTGAGAGATAGGGATGCCAGTGATGGTTCCCTGCTGCTGCAGGAGGATGGGAAGCTAGATAGACCCTGGTTGGAAGCTGGGGAGAGTGCCCTTGGTGCGGTACCCCAGAGGGCCGGGAGTACAAGGTGCTCCATTGTACAGAGGAGGACACTGAGACCCAGAGAATTTAAACAGATGGTTTCCATGGAATCACCTAGCCCACTGGTCTTCTTCCCTGCTGCCACATCTCCTGCAGGGTGCTTTCCAGCATAGCCACTTCCTGCCCACCCCTTCCCTGTGAGCCCTGAGAGGTCAGGCACAGGTGCGCCATTTATCTCTGTATTTGGAGCCAATCCTGAAGGCAGGGCCACGGCCCCTATTTTGCTGCGCCCTGCAGGTGTGCCTAGCATGGTGCTGGGCGCGTGAGCGCATGGTGCATCCTGGTCAATGAGTGGCCCTGGGAGTGGCTGTCCTCTCCAGCAATTGCTACTTGAGCCCTTACTACGTGCATGACTGTCCAAATCATCTGACTCCTGAATACTCAGGTCCCTTGGGCCTCATTCTGGCATTTATGGTGGGTCTCTTCTTTCTTCCTTAGCCGAGCTGCTGTTGGCAGGACAGAGGACAGCCTTCTGCCATGTGCGTGATCCCGCCCCTGCCCCTCGCCTCGCTACTGCCACCAGCTGTGGCTCTCCAGCCTCTCCCACTTCAAGGGGACAGCTCCTTGTTAAAAAGAGTGTCGTTTCCTGTGACACTGATGGTCCTTCAGAACTGACAAGACCTGTCTCTGAATCTCAGAGTCTGCCACCGGGCTCTCAACCCGGGGCCTAAGTGACTTGTCATCTTCTCTTGGCTGTCTCCAGCTCTCCGACCGGCGCTCCTGCTCCTCCCTCCCCGCCGGAGCCATAATCCTCTCCCTTTGATATCACAATTGTCTCCATGGCACTGAGCAGCTCTGCGGGGGCTCTCAGCCCCAGGAGGAAGATGGAAATTACAGCAACAAAGACCCTCTGAAGAATAATATCCATATCCACCCTCCCTTCCCCCATCTCTTTCCCCTTGTCCTGAAAAGCATTTCTAGTAGAGAGGATACCCAGAAACTGGGAGAAGGGCATAAAGGCCCTCCGATAGAAGGGTGTTTGCTATGGCTATTCGAGTGGAATTATTTATTTTCTTACTTAAGCAGAATGCCCAAGAGAGCTGGCTCTTGCCCTTGGTGCGACAGGGGGGCAACAGGGTATCTAAAAACAGGACAGGCCAAGTTTCCAGAAGCTGGTGAGGAGGCCCCATAATGACACCCCCTTAGGATGCCAGAGGACTCTGGTTTGGGAGGCAGGGAGTGCAGAGGGAGGGGAAGTTAGGGCAGGGGTTGGAATTCCCAGCCATCCATGTGGTGCTGATGGCTTGGCATGGAATGTCCCCGCACCTATTCAGATCAGACCCCTGTGTTTTGTATGTTGTAGGGGTTCTGCTTGATTCCCCCAGACTTCAAGCAGGGTGGCTTTTGAGGTCTCTTTTGCTCTGGCTGCCATACCAAGGGCACTGGGCCAGCTCTCAGAACTCTGGGGGTCCACTCCTGGCATGGACATTTGTTCCTTCTATGCTGAGGTGGATATAGGGCATAAAGATGCTTGGGCCTGTGCTGTCACTCACTTGGGGTGAGCGCTCAGCCACTTGCCCACCCAAGGTCATTCATAATCTATGTTACAACCTTCTGTTAGTCAAACAGGAAGTTCTCTGTGCAGCCTTATTTATTACACAGTTTTAGATGCCACGGTTTACCTTACTGGTCTCTGTTTCCTCATCTGTAACATGGAGGGGGATCTTACTTGCCACCTTCTTATGGAATCACACGAGGAGATGGGCGCAAAAATCCTTTCTGAAGTATGGAACATGAGGGATGATGATTTGCCTTCTTTTCTACCCAAGTGCATCTCTCTCGGAAGGAAGGAATGGGATAGAATTTTCCATAAATGCTCAGAAATGGTTTCCAGGCCACCAGGATTCCTTACTGTCCCTGCCTTGCCAGTGCCCTCATCACTAACTTGCTTTGGCCTCAAATATCCCCAAAGCCTGTTGATGCTCCCTGTTGACCCCCCACCCCCATCCCCAGGAAGTGCAGACTCCAGGGCTGGCTGGCAAAGAAGGCTCTTGGGGATCTGGCTCCCCCACCCTCCTCTCTGGCCACTCTCTATGCTTGCAGACCCAGCCAGTCTGCATTTTGATGGGTTAGAATGTACGATGCTTGCTCTGGACCTGTGCCTTGGCCCTACCTGCTAAGTCCTCTGTTCCTCAAGTCCCGGTTTAATTGCTACTTCCTCCAGAAGTCCTTTGGATTGGGTTGGATGCCCCTGATCTGGCACCGGGTGGTACATTTAACTTCTGGTTTCTGTTTCCCACTTGACCACAAACTCCATGAGGCGGGGTCCATGCCTGTTTGTTCTTTGGCACATTCCGCACCCAGCACGGTGCCCGATGTATGGTGGGCACTCCATACTTCTGGAAGGAATAGTGGGCTGGTTCAGGGCAAAAGAAGGAGTTGGGTCCCCCCCTAGCAACTTCGCCTGGAGCCCTTCAGCTCACTGAGTATCCGTGGAGGACCTCTGGAAGCCAGGCTGTCCACGAAGCCCAGGCGGTTCCTGGACTGCAGACCTGCCTCTAGCAGTGAGCTCACTGTGTGTAGGGGCATCATGTCACACTGAGCAGGATGGAGCCCTCTGCACCTGAGGCCTGACCTGGCTCCCCACCCCTAGCCTTTCTCCCTAAGCCTCACCAGCTGATTGGTCCAAGGCCAGTCTGCCCTTGATAATCCCCAGCAGAGGTATTTCAGCCCTAGCCCAGACTTTTGCCTGATTGCTACTTCTGCTTCACCTGTAGCTTGGGGTACGGAGCAGCAGAATTGTGGGAGGAGAAGCAGGACCACACCCAGCTAGCCAGCGGGGGCTGGGAGGGAGGGTTTCCCAGCCAGGCTCAGGGAAGGCCTGTTGGAAGATTAACTCGCTGAGGAGGAAGCCAGTGATTGCATTTTAGACTTGCAAATAGGTTAGGTAAATGGGCTTTGCTGAGAGGTGGGACAGACAGCTGGACTGAGGAAGTGGTAACGGTGGGCAGGAGCACGTGGTGATTAAGGAAGAGGTTTGCTCCCCCAGAAAGGGGACCCTCTAGGGGCTGCTTCCTGGTGAGAGATCGTTTAAGTATCATTCTGGCGGTTTCTGCCTTCCTTCAGAGAAGTCCATGGGCATTGCTTTTGCTAGCTCTCTCTGAAGACCAGCTGGAGCAAATGAACCCAGTGACAGGAGAGTGCACCCCTGCATTCCGCAGGTGTCTGTTGAACCCACCCACCCATCCATCCATCCATCCATCCACCCAACCATCTGTCCTCCCCTCAACTAACTTGTATGTGCACCCTTTCTGTGTGCAGCACTATCCTGGGCTGTGGGGACAGAGCAGTGAGAAAGACTTTCATTCCCACTCTTTCTTTCACACCAGGATGTGGTCAGGAACCAGGAATGAGGTTAGATGTCCGCTGGTCACTTTGCCTCTGTTCGTCCAGACCACTTACTTTTCTATCTCAGATCAAGGCCAGCACAGTCACAAAGGATATGTCACAGAGACACAGGTTGGGATGGCCTGGCCTTCTGACTGTTTTTGTATTCCCTGTACCATTTCTCTAAAGAGAAGCACCCAAGGTCGAGCAGGTGAACCAGACACTCGGTATTGCGGCATGGCCTCTAGCTTAGAGGGTGCTCCGGTGCTCCGTACAAATTATAAAATAAGGGCTCCTTCCTCAAGACGCATCACTGCCATCTGCTGGAAAAGTGTCACAATGAATAGACCAGTGTGCGTGACTGCCGCAGGAATGGCGCCCCCTTGATTTGGCCAGTACGTCACCTGCCTATCTCTGTGGTCTGCTGTTTAGTGTGAACAGCTCTGTGGATCCGCTGGGCAGTGGCCACTGTCTGATATCTCAAGAGAAAGACGTGGAGCTCTGTCCAGTCCCAAATGCCCAAGATGCCCAAACCCACCTTTGTTTGCTTTGGCATATATTTCTAAAGTTCTGTTAGGTAGAGAGTGACTGGTGTGGAAATTGACATGACTCTAAACTACTTGAGAGAAATCTGACTAATGAGGAGGTGGACGGTTATCTCAGAGGGACAGATTTTCTTTTTCCTCTTCCTTATGCTTTTCTCGTCCCTACTCCATGCTGGGGACAGAGAGCATCAACGTGCAGCCAAGTGCCAGTCACTTGACAGAATTCTTCCCCACTCCGTGGCTCCCAGGACTTACACATTCAATGGAGGAACTCTTGAAGTATTTTTGTTTAAGATCCATTGCTTTATTGTTTAATTTAAAGGATAATTTTCTGGCCTCAAACCCCATTATCCGCAGAGTAGGTAGATAAGCAAAGTAGTGTATTTCATCAACAAGACATGGAAACCAAGTTTAGCCTTGAAGAATACTGAGGGCCTTATTTCCAACCCCATGGGGGTTCAACACACACACATACGCACACACACGCTTGTGTGCACCTGTGTATGCAGTGATTGGGAGTTGGTGAACCAGTGTTTAACTTGGTGCCATTCACCAATGTGTCAATAAACGTTGGTTGATGAACTTGGTGGTCGTATCACTAACGAATGAGGCCCTCCCTTCCTTGAGCCTTGGGTTCAATAGGTAAAGTAAAAAAAGATTTTAGCTCTGTGTGGTTATAATTTGCTAGGGAGTCTCTCACAAAGATACCACAGATTGGGTGACTTGACACAACAAACACTTATTTCTCACAACTGTGGAGGCTGGGAAGTCCAAGATCAAGGTGCTGGCTGACTTGGTGCCTGGTGCATGGATAGCTGTGATCTTCACTTGGCAGAAGGTGAGAGGGAGCTGTCTGGGGCTTCCTTTTCCAAAGGCACCAATCCCACTCATGAAGGCTCTGCCCCCTTGACCTAAGCACCTCCCTAAGGCCCTGCCTTCTAAAACCATCCCAGTGGGGTTAGGATGTCAGTGTATGGACCTTGAAGCCTGTAGCAGTGCGGTGTTTTAAGAATTGTTTTGGGTGAGTGTCCAGGTGCCTGTTCCTGGGGACTGGTGGTGTCAGCTAGGAAGGCATGTCCCAGGCCCCAAATGGCCCCATCAACCTTGAATGCCTCCTCACCTGCTTTCTGCCTTGAATTCTCCATCCCTTCCCTTATTTATGACATCTGTTCATTAGAGCCCAAGCTCCAAGTTAAAGCAGCTCTGAACAGCAAACTTGCTGAGTTCGGTTGGCTGTGGGCGTAGGTCTGGGGCAGAGCTGCAGCGTTTGCCATGAGGTACAGCAGGCCCCGGGCTCCAGGGCCTTGGAAGGGACCAGTGCCTTCTGGGGTGAGAGGCAGAGGATGCTTTGCCTGAGTCCTCGTGTGTGTATCCAGTGATCTACTCAGGTGTTGAATAAACACCCGCTAAGCCCCTGTGCGTGGGGCTCTGTGGTGTGGGCTGTGGGGCTCCACAGGTAAATGAGATACAATTCTTGCCTAAAGAGCTTACACACGCCGCCCCGTATAAAGCTGAATGTGAAACCCAAATGCCATGGCCGCGGTGGGGAGCAGGAGGAGCCTCAGCTGGAGATTGGGAGAGGTTTCCCAGGGAGCTGGCATTTGAGCCAGCGCTTGGAGGATGGCTGGGATTTCAGTAGGTTTTGATGAGGAGAGGAGGGAGGAGTTGCAGCAGAGGGCAGTCACCCAGAAGAAGGTGAGGAGGAGGTGGGCAGCCTCGCTGGCACATGGCAGTTTGTGAGTTCTGGCTGCTGTGTCAGCTGTGGGAAGGGATGTGGGAAAAGGCTGAGGAAGGGTGGCTGGGGACTGATTAGCAAAGGCCTCCCATCGTGACTGAAGGAGTCATAACAGCCAGGGGCCAGTGGTAGACAGAACCATGGCTCCCCAGAGATGATCCCCAGGAACTGTGAATGTTACCATCCATGGTAAAAAAGACTTTGCAGCTGTGATCAAACCAAGCTTTTGAGACGGGGAGATTACCCTGGGTTATCTAGCTGGGCTCAGTGTCATCACAAGGGTCTTCATAAGAGGGAGGCAGGAGAATCAAAGGGAGCTGGAGAGGGAAGCAGCCACAAGCTAAGGAATGCAGACAGTTTCCAGAAGCCTAAAAGCAGGAAGGGACACAGCCCTGGAGCCTCCAGAAGGAACACAGCCCTGCCAACATCTTGATTTTAGCTCTGCAGGACTCATTTCAGGCTTCTGACCTTTAGAACTATTAAAGGTTAAATCTCTGTTGTTTTAAGCCACTAAATCCGTGATAGTCAGTTATGGCAGCAAGAGCAAACTGCTTACAGTTGGAAATTCCTTGGGCTCTTGTGGTTTCTAACCTGAGGCAAGCTATTGAAGTTTTCTACCAGACACCTGTTTGCCGTGTTTTAAGAAGTTTCATTGTAGTACCCACCTCATAGGGTTTTAAGAATGAACTGAGATAACACATAGACAGCATGCAATACAATGTAGCTATTAGGGTTAGTCCTACCAGCTTTGTGGGGCTCAGCACCCTGTTCTTGCCTTCCCCCCCTTCTCCTCATCCTGACCTCTTCTCAGTCTTTCTTGCTCTCTCCTCCTCTGGTCCAGTGACTTGGGGCTGTGTGTTTCAGGTGAAGACGCTCATCCTCACCAACCACCACCCCCAAACCCACATCCTTATCCCTCGCCACCTCTCGCCCAAACCTCCCCTTCCCCTCTTCACCCACTCAGACTACAGATCATTGGAAGCCTGGTATGAGGGACTACACATCTACTGATGTGCCTGCCACAAAACTCAGATTTTCATAGTTATTGGAAAGATACTGACATTTAAAAAATGAATTGTATATTTTCTTGTAAGCACAAATTTAAAAATGTTCATTTTATGCACAGCATTTAATGAGATCAACCAGGGGATGTGAGAGATCTATGTGGAGTTGTGTGGAGATCCATGTGACTAAGCCCAGGTTTTCAAAGGTATGTATGGATTGTGCTAGAAGTCTATTCCTGTGACAGAGCCAGAAACACACGTTGTTTTTATAAACATACCTTTTTCACAGCTTTATTGAGGTATCATTGACATGTAACATACCACACATATTTAAAATGTACAATTTGTTAAGCTTCCATGTATTGACATACCTGTGAAATCATCACCATAGTTAAAATGATAAGCACATCCATCACCCCCAGAATCACCTCCTGCCCTTTGGTAACCCATCCCTCCCACTGCTCACTGCCCGCCTCCCTTCTGGCATGCTCTCCTTATAGGCTCCCACAGATCTGCTTTCTGTTACTACAGATCAGTTTGCATTTCGATAATTTCATATACATGGAATCAAATCGCACGTGTTCCTTTTTATCTAGTGTTCTCACTCAGCATGAGATTGATTCATGGTGTCAGTTGGACGGATAGTTCATTCCTTTTTGTTACTGAGTAGAATGCCATTGTACCGGTGGCCACGGTCTATGTCTGTTCTGTTCCCCAGGTGATGAACCTTTGGATTGTTTCCACTTCGGGGCTCTTACAAATAAAGTGCTAGGAACATTTGTGTAAAAGTCTTTGTAAGGATATAGGCTTTCATTTCTCTTAGGCAAATACCTACGGGAGGAATGGCTAGGCCATAGGGTTAGGTGTGTATTTAACTTTTCAAGAAACTGCCATGCTGTTTTCCAGAGTGGTGGTACCATTCATTCAACATTCCCACCAGCTTTGGATGAGAGCTCCTTACCCACACTTTATGTGGCCAGACTTTTTCATGTAGATCTTTCTTCCAGATATGACATGACTTCTCACTGTGGTTTGTTTTTTTTTTTTTTAATTTATTTATTTGACAGAGATCACAAGTAGGCAGAGAGGCAGGCAGACAGAGAGGGGGAAGCAGGCTCCCAGCAGAGCAGAGAGCCCGATGCGGGGCTCGATCCCAGGACCCTGGGATCATGACCTGAGCTGAAGGCAGAGGCCTCAACCTGCTGAGCCACCCAGGTGCCCCCTCACTGTGGTTTTAATTTGCATTTCCGTAATGAGTAAGGATGTTGATCATCTTTTCGTGTCTTCAGATCTTTTGCTCCTTTAAAATAATTGTGTGGTTTGTTTTATTATCGAATCTTAAAATCTTTCTATTTATCCTGGCTCCAAGACCTTTGTCAGATGTATTCCAAGATTTTCTCCCTGTCTGGGGGGTGTCTTTCATTCAACAGTGTGTTTCAAAGAACAGAAATTTTGTTGTGATAAAGTGCAATTTATCAAATTTTTTTTATGGATCAAGTTTTTGATGCTACTATTTTGATTTCTTATTTTGGTAAAAAGTCTTATTTTGATAAAAAGTCCTAACCTAAGGTCCCAAAGATTTATGTTTTCTCCTAGAAGTTTTATGGCTTCACGTTTTATGTTTAGGATTATGATTATGATTCATTTTGAGTTAATTTTTTTATATGGTGGGACACGTGGATAAAATTTAATATTTTTAGAAATGAATGTCTAATTGTCCCAG
>RCUC01082179.1:0-15131 GCA_003697995.1 Taxidea taxus jeffersonii
TACCTCACTAACTCTGGGCCCTGTGGAAAGCTTTCTGGCTCAGAAGGGATGGTGTCTGAGTGGGACCTCAAAGGCTGAACGTGAGTTTGCCACTCAGACAGGAGGAGAACACTTAATATTGCAGGAAAGAACACAAAAGGGGGGGTTGATTGACTGGGGACCTGTGTGGATGTTCGGTATGACTGGGGTGTAGTGGAAATAGCAGGAGAGCATGAGGAACAGGCAGGGACCAGGACATGAAGGGCCTTGTTGGCCAGACAAGGAGCCAGGACCGGGTTCTGTTTTGAAGGGTCTGGTTGGTCACTTTCTTCACATGTTGGCCCCTCTGAAGCCCCAGTTGTTTGAGTGGCCACCATTCCCAAGAGGAGAAGCCTTCTGTCTTGCCTGCCTCAGGGGGCAGACATGGCGTGTGTGGGGGGGGTCTCCCTTCCCACTGGAATTCCAGTGGGCTTGCAGGGGAGGGAGGCCTGAGCCTTGGGACAATCGCTGGCTCAGTTTGTCTGGGGAGTCTTTGGCTGAAATATGAGTGGCACAAATCCTGGCTGGGAGGTGAGGAATCCACAGGACTCAAATGATTTACCTAAAAGAAAAAGCAGAACAGCGATTATTTTTTGGAGGTGGGACTTAGGCGTGACATTTTAAAAATGCATTTCCATTTCTCATGTTCTGTGAGCATATGCTTCCTTTCAGTAGGGAAAGAAAAACCTGCATTCATTCCACAGCCATTTATTTGGTATCAGGCGTTTTTGAAACCTTGTGGGACCAGCGGTACACCAGACTCTTCCCCGCAAGACTGCAAGCAGGGCAGCTTTGCGGTCTGGGGGCCTCATTCGTCTTACCGGTGACCCTTGGAGATGGGCATAATGAACACCAACTTGTGCACAAGGAACTGGAGGCTGAGAGCAGTTAAATCACTTGGCTAAGGTCAAGTTAAGGAGTTAAGGAGGCAGCTGTACTGGGATTCAAACCCAGATGTGTTTGGCTCCAAAGGCTGGGCCCTTTGATGCTGATTCTTTTGGTCTGTTGGGCATCTCGGCAGGCTCAGTGTGTCAGGCCTGACCCTTTCCTCCTTGGATGACCCTGGGGAAGTCACACTGCTTGTCTGAAACCTCAATGTTCCCTCTTGTAAAATGGGGGTAATTATATATCCTTGCAGTTTTGTAGTGAGAAGTGGAGAGAATTAACGGTGGTTACTTAGGACCATGCTTGATACTAGTGGATGCCTGGCCAGTAAGAGCTGCTGCTTTTTTAAAAAAAAAGATTTTTATTTATTTATTTGTCAGAGAGAGAGACAGCAAGAGAGGGAACACAAGCAGGGGTAGTGGGAGAGGGAGAAGCAGGCTCTCCGCCGAGCAGGGAGCCTGATGCAGGGCTTAGTCCCAGGACCTGGGGATCAGGACCTGAGCCAAAGGCTGACACTTAACGGACTGAGTCACCCAGGTGCCCCCTCCAGTGAGAACTTCTAACCATAGTAGATGGAGATATGATGGTGTCAGGTTTCTGCTTCCTGTATCTACAAGGAATCCATTTCTCTTATCGCTTCCAGTTCCTAGTTTTAGAAGGTACGGGTTGTGGCTTAAACCTTTATCCTCAGACACAGGAAATGGTACCCAGGTGGGAAATAGAGGACCAAATCAGCCCTCATTCCCTGGTCCCTGTCCCCCAGCTCTCTCCCATGGCTGTTCTTCCCCTCAGGCCCAGGCTCAGCCAAGTCCTGAGCCAGCCGGACATGGCTGTCTACACAGCAGCAGCCTCTATCCCATTCAAGGAAATCTCAGGATTAGGGACGCTGCGCAAGGGTGAACTGCAGGTGGCTGGACTCGTAAATACTTCTTTCTCTGTTAACAATCGTGCTGTTATACTTTATGTGGGTAATTCATACTTCCAGCTTGGTACATGTCGGAGCGGGTAGCTCCACCGTTCCCCAGCACACCGGGTGTTTGCCCTGCTGGCTGGCTCCTCTCTGAGCCAACAGTCAGAGGCTCTCTGTAATCTAGAGAAGCAGCAGCTCCATTTCTGGAGGGTTGCTGGAAGGTTGTGCGCTCCTCTCGTCCCCGGAACCTGTGTGCTTTAACCTTCGTTCTGAGTCAGACCGTCTTCTCCCTTGGCACTGTGGGGTTCCCCATAGAGCTGCCTCGTTGTGCTCCCCCTGGGCGCATTGCCCTTGGCGCCCTTGGCCTGTGCTGCGGGGAGGGCGGTAGGGGCATTAGCCCCAAGAAGCTCGTTGCTGTGCCTCTGGCAGGAGGGGTGCTGCCATTTCTCTTATTCTCAGAACTGGGACAAGGAGAGCCCAGCATGGGGAGTTTCTTTTTAGCTGGTGGAAATGAGTCTGCACTCTGTTGTTTCTTCCTCTGGCTTTGTTCTACGAGGGAGCACCGATGTGGAGCCCTCTGCAGGGAAGCCCAGGACCATATCGCCCACCCCTCCGTGTGCCCACCTCACCCGTGTCCAGGGCTTGATGGGGGCATACTCGTCCCTTCAGGCCCCTCTCTGGGCTGGAGGGGCTGGCCTTTGGGGGTCCACCTCTGCATCTGACTTGGTTCTCCCCATACCCATCAAGCAAGCTTGGGAGCACGTCTGCCTTGGCTGCCTTTCCTCTCTACAGACCTGTGTCTTCCTGGCAACCCAACAGACACAGCTGACTTTTCCTGTTTCCATGGGAACAGAGTCTGACTGTAGCCAAACAATTTACTGGAGAGGCTAAGGTGGAGTGTGTGTGGGTCGAGTGTGAGAGTATGAACAGGTGAGTGAGTGAGTCAGTGTGTGAATGTGTATGGGTGAGTGTGTGAGTGTGAGTGGGTGTGTACAGGTGAGTGTGAGTGGGTGTGTATAGGCAAGCGTGTGAGCGTGTGTGAGAGTCTGTAAGTGGGTGTGTGTGTGACTAAGCACGTGAAGGGGAGTATATGGTGAGTGTGTGTGTGATAGTGTGTGGGTGTATGGGTGAGTGTGGGTAGTGGGGGTGCTGCGGGAGCCCAGGGGTCTGGCGCAGGCCCCCTGCCCCGCACTGGCCATGCTCGATACCCGCGGGCACCCCCTGGGCGGTAATCGCACCCGTCCGCAGCTCCTCCATCTCCATCGCTGACATAATATTGCACCAGGGTCCATCCATCTGCATAATCATCTTAACCTGCTCCCACAAGAGAGTTTAAAAGGTCTGGGCTGTTGGAAAATGACCATAAAGGCTGCGCGCAGATACCTTTAGCGGCAGTGCTGACATCTATCACAGGGTAATTACGGGCAGGGAGCGCGGGCCCGGCAGCGGCATCCCGGTGGGGGCTGCGGCCGCTCAGACCTGGAAGGAGGGCAGGGCCAATAGGGACTGCAGGGGCAAGAACCATGCTCAGGTACTGCAAGGATGGTCCCCTTTCCCTGTGGGGTGCTCAACTCCTCCCAGGGCAGGGCCTTTGGCTGAGACTGTCTGGGGACTCGAATGGGACAGGCTCTGGCTTCTGAATGTAGAAATAGGACACTCAAGGCTCTTCCCTTTCTGCTGTGGCCTAGGTCTCAGCCTGCCCTCCACACTGGCTCTGTGGTCTTGACACAGCCCTTTCCTTACTCTGTGACTGCATTTTTCTGTCCGTAAAATGAGGGGGTTGGGCCGGGCCACTGGTTTCCCTGCTGAGGTTCCACAGCGAGGCTAGAAGGGGAAGGCTGGGCAGCTTTGTTGTCATTGACCCTCATTTGGGGTTCTTTGGAAGCTTCTGTGTGAAGAACAGCTTCCTGCCGCCCAAAGAGCTGGGCCTCCATGGGGGTGTGGCCAGAGGCTCTGGATGTGGCCACTTAGGGAAGGAGTGGTGGCTCATCTCTCTCCAGGCAGCACAAAGTGTGTGGGTGCATGGCTTAAATCACCTCCAGAGTGACTTAAGGCCCAGCACCCTCATACTCACTCTTGGGCCCCAAAGACCTGAGCAGCACCTCCTGGTGCTCAGCAGCCCCCTTGGTGCTCACATGACGCCTGTGATGAGCGCTGGTTATCCAGGTTCCTTCTCAAAACTTTGCCTTGGGTCAGTGGATGGCTTGGAAGTGGAGGGGATCCCTGGTGAGATGCCGTTGGGATGCTTTGCCCACAGGAGCCTCTTCCCACTGAGCCACAGTGTGACCTCTTAGACTCTGCCCAAGGGGCAGGGGTGGGGGCGTGGCTGGGATGGGGAAGTGTCACCTGTTTGTTCAGTAGTCGAGTCCCTTTCCGGATGTCTCTAAGCAGAGGCTCCAGATGAAAGGCGTTTGAAAGCAGAGCAGCTTGGGTGAGAGCAGGGTAGGGCCCCTCTCTACCTCCCCTCCACCTCCATTTGCTTACTTACTCCCTAGTTCTCCCTTCCTGCTTGAGAAGGAGCTGTTCAGCCTTCTGAGCAGGTGCCTGAGGCCTAGGGAGGAGTGCTGAGTGCTGGGGTGGTGCTGGGACCCAGGTCTCCCATGCCCCTGTGCAGTCGTTATGCTAGCTAGCTGTGGCTGTGGGGGTCTGAGTTGCAGGGAGGCACACGCTCCTGTGACATCCCTGGGGTGCTGGGAGGAGTAACTTCCCGGAGGCAGGAGGCTTGGCTGTCAGATCTGCAAAGTCACTCTGTGACTTTGGAAATCAGAAACTTCAAGGTGTGTTTGTTTTTCTTTAGTGAGTGAAACTCTGGAGACGATTTAAGCCATGCATGGAGATCGTTAGGCAGGATAGACTCTATGGAAGCAGATGAGAGAGAGGAAGAATCCCACAGTTGTCAGGCTAACCATCCCAAAAAGGCCCTCTCTCGGCCCCAGCACCATAGTCGTACAGTGAGTGGTCTGACTCTGGGATCTCTCAAGGCCTCTTCAGAAACCCTTGCTCTGGGTATGTTGAGATCTTTCTGGGGGCAGGAGCGAGAAGCGTTAGGTGGTGGTCATTAACATGTGGATTAAGACTGGGGCCTGCTTGCTCTATGGAAAGAGTGTGCCTTCTCCCTGCTGCTCAGGTCTTTGGAGCCCAAGAGTGAGTATGAGGGTGCTGGGCCTGCCCGCTGCTTCTGGCTGGTAAAATGCATAACACTTCCCTGTGTCCTCATCCCCCTGTTCTTCCTGGGCAGGAAGAGACCAGTGCTCCCAGGCTTTTCTTGGTGGGAAGAGGGCATGAGCCATCTCCTGAACTGCCGGCGAGCAGGCCCTCTGGATGTGGCCGAGTCCCACCTCTTCTTGCTGGGCACCCACCTCGGCCGCTAAGAAATGATAGAGAGGAAGGAGCACAGCGCCTGTCCTCAGTGAGCGCTAGTCTGAGGCAGTGGTACAGTTTCCGTGGTTGTGAATCATTGTCCACCACTTAGCCGGCTTAAGCAAATCACCTGTTCCTCTTTCCTATAGCTCACAGCTGCCTCTACGGCCCATCCTGTGGGACTGGCAGAAACCCTCCACCTCAGCTCCTCTGGGGTAGTCCTGCCTCCCTGGTGGGAGCATGGTCCAGTGCCCCCAGACTTTCAAGCAAGGGTCCTCTGGTCATCACCCCTGGGTCCCCAGGACCTGCCACTTGTCCTGCCTGCATGGCCCCTTAGAATGCAGGCCACTTTCTGCCACCTTCCAGACCTGTCTAGGGCATGGGTTCCTCTCGGAGGCTGACCATGGTCCTGACCCCCATGAGACCTCATGGAGTCATTGCTCTGGGCTCTTACTTGTTCCCTGTTGGCATTACCAGGGAGGGGTGGACAGGTCCCCTCTCCTTGAAGGCTAATTGTCACCGTTCTCCCCCTGTCTGGATTGAAGAAAACTCTTGTGGTTTGGGGAGAAATCATTCCTCACTCATGAGTCTTCTGAGATCTCTTGCTTCTTGCTGAGAACTTTGTTCTCCCTCTTTCTTTCTGCACAAACCCTCCACATTCATCTAACAGATTTAAGCTTTTGGAAGCAAAAGCTGGGACATCCTCTAGGCACCACCTGCTTTCTGTTCTGCAGCAATCCTCCTATGAAGCAAGAGACAACAAGGCAGGAAAAGGAAAGAAAATTCAGGAGGAAAAAGATTCTATGAGTTGGAATTTTAAACAGTGTCCAGGCATATTACTTGGAGGGAACACTTGTGAATGTGAGTGCCCATGAGTGGGCTTACAGCTATGGTAACAAGCAGAGCTCAGATGGGCCCAGGTTCTGCTTGCTGACTGAGGACCTGGAGTGGCAGGGCAGGACAGGTCCTGGGCCAACTGGGAGCCATCCATGGTGGCAGAACAGCATGAGGCCACCCTCGGACCAAGCGGGATGCCCACCAGAAACCTCAGTGCAGAGGGACTGTGCAGAGAGAGGGCAGCCAGGTCCTGGGTGGCAGAACATGAGATTCAGACAAGAGGGGAAGAGATGGGGCTTGGGGAGTGGCCCCAGACAGGGCCTGACTCTGCAGGTCAAACTGAGGGCTTCAAACCTGGTCCTTAGGCCATAGGGAGCCATGGAAGGTTCCTGAGCAGAGGAGTGGGTCATGAGAAGTAGAAAGGTCCTGTCAGTTTGAAGAGAAGAGAGGGCTTGGTGGTATTGGGAAGGCTTCTTAAAGGACTCATTCACTCCTTTACTCCTGTATAAGCTCACACTTTCCCTGTGCCAGACCCTGTTCCACAGTGATGAACAAAATAACCCAGGAGTCTGTCTTTATGTTGTGGTGGAGGGAGACAGATAAGACTTAACTGACATACCAGCATATCTGATGTGGGCTCAGAGGGAGAATACTGCTGGGTTAGGAGGCTGATAGGGAAAGGCATGATCTTTTGTTGTGGGGGGTCCAGTGTGAGAGAACGATTCCTTCATGACTCTTGCTAAAGAGGATAAGGCAGACTGGATTCGGGGGTGTGTTACTATAACGGGTATGGTTAGGGGAGAGAAATTGGGCTCAGTGGTGGAGAAAACAGGAAGAGGGGATTTGCAGCCGAGGAGCAGGGTGGGGTCCATGGACAGAAAATTGCTAAGAGGAATCACAGGGGTCAGGGTGTCCTGGCAAAATGACCCCACAGGATTCTTGCTGCAGACAGGCCGGGGTGGTGAGACGTACAGGTGGGTAAGGGCGATCAGGTGTGGAGGGTGGGTTTTCTTGCTGAGGCTGGACCCTGCAGAGATGAACAGGGAAGCCCCCAAGTCCACGTCCGGTGGGGAAGAGTATTCCGAAGATCTGACTAGTGCCTGGTCAGGGAGGGACTCTTAGCCAGTCCCCCTTTTGCTCAGGTCACCGTGGCATTAGAGTAGAGAATGAAGAGGATGTGGGGTCAGCTTCAGACAGCCAAAATGGATAGGGAGCGTGTTCTGGGCCATAGAAATCAGGGAGCAAAGCTTTTGAGGGAAATTCATAAGAGCCATAACCCACCAGTGGTGCTGGCACAGAGGGCCTGTGGGGTGAGCTTGGAGTGATGAGTTGGGAGGGGGGTGGTGCCATTTGGGGCAAGAACACTGAGTCCAGACTGGGGACTCCCGCCTTGCTTTCTGAGCCACGGAAGGTTACTGAGCCCCGGAGTCCCAGCAGAATGCTACCTTCCAAAAATATAGTGGGGGAGGTCGGGACAGGACAGGAACCCCAGGAGCGAGCGGAACAGACTGAATGTGCTCAGAGTGGCCCCTCCTTTGCAATTACAAGCCTGAGTCTCAGGGCTGGGCCAGATCAGAGGAGGATCTTCTCCATATCAAAGGGGAGATTAGCTCGGAGCCCCTAACAATGTTAGATGTGCTGCCCTCACTCCGCGGTGACGCTTCCGAGACTGTCAGCTTTATATCTGCTTCTTTTTATCAATACGGGCAAATAATTCTCTAGACATTTATCATTTTAAACTGTCACAGTCCAGTGCCTTTCCCGAGGACCAAAATCAATACTGATCTTGGTTTGAATACTTTTCTGACAAGGTTCCTATTTGTAGATTCACAAGTAGAACTAATGTGTGTTAAAGCTATTCAGTTTGGCATTTTGCAGCTCCATTGACACTTTAAATATAGGCGTTCACCACGACGATTAACCTTACAACTATTAAGTAATAAAAATCCCGCATACATATTTATTAGGTGAACATCCTATCCAGCGTGATGCCTTCCCCAACGAAAGGGGAGGCAGAGAAGGTGGAGAAGCTGCCCCAGAGATGAGCTCACTCCTTGCAGGAGCTGTCAGGAGGGACTCGGGGGTCTCCGGTCCTTGATGGAAGGAGGGGACAGAGGCCCACATGGATCTAGAGCTGACAAGGGGTTGAAGTTGGTGGAGGCAGAGCCAAGGACAGTCCAGGGTGGTTGGACTCAGCAGTGGCCCTGGAAAGGAAACCCAGGGCTTCTCATTCCTGGTGTCTTCCTGGGCCTTACTTTCCTCATCTGTGTGATGGGGTTGGACTAGAACTGGTGCCTGCTGACCTTCTTGCAACGTCACGGCACGCACAGAGGATACAATTGTACAGCATTCTAGGGTCATCAGGCCGTCTGGGGGCTCGGCCTGCCCCTGGGCCTGCTCTGGCCATCAGGAGGATCAGGGGATCAACATCTTACCTGGTGGATAACTCACCCTTGGCACAGCGTGGGGGCCTGTCTAGCAGATGAGCCCATGTCCCTTTTAGGGCCATGCTTGGTGGGCTCTGTGCCTCCCAGCTCTTGGATGGGGGCACCTGCTTGCTGGATGCTGTCTCTCCTGAGCTAGCATCTAGAAGGGTCCCTAGGACCTACCTGTGTCCTGGCACATGGGGACATGGCCCCCAGCATTCCAGATTTGGGCTCGCTAGAGGCACGGCAGACACCCACTTCTGTCTGTTGCCATTCTGATAGTTGGTGCCTGTGTCTTTCCTATTACCGATAATTGGCACACACACCCCCAGCAAGGGGCTTCACCATGGTACACATGAGGGCTCCTGGAGTTAGCATTCCCAAATTCAAAAGCCCTTGCAAGCTCCTAGGTCATGTATCTGTCCTCACATTTCAGGAATATCCATGAGCTCTGGCACCGTCCCTGGCCCAGCAGGGTGAGGGGGTTGGGGGAGTAGAGAGACACTGCTCTGAGTAGAACTTAGTGCTCCGGGAGTGGGTAGAGATCAGAGAAGGCTGCCTGGAGTAAGCGTCCTTTACTACAAACTCACTGGACAAGCTAAGATTGCACTTGGGATGGGGCGCCGGGAGGCACCTTGCACACCTCCCCCCGGCGGGGCAGAACCCAGCCTGTGCTTTGTGCTCTGACTCCCCTGGCTGTGTCTGCAACTGAGTATGGCCAGGATGTCCCAGAAGGCAAGGGATGCACTTGGACCACTGGCTTTGGCCCTGCCACACCTTGTTTAGCCTGTGTGGTGCCCTTCCTTTTTTGCTTTACCCATGGCCAGACCTGCACTGTGACCCGATGGCCTTTCCTGACTCCCATTCCTTCTCGTCAGGGGTTTGCCTAATAAATCTCTCGCCTGTTGCATCCCAGTTTCCGTCTGCTTTCTGGAAGACTGGGCCTAACATGAGCAGGAAGTGCTTCAGGAACTGGGTCGGGGTGGGGTGGGGGGGTCACTATGTTCTGGCCTCAGGGGAAAGAGGGAGTGTGGAACTGTCATTTCCATTTTACAGAAGAGGGGACACATGTTCGGTAAAGCCCTAGATGCAGAAAGTTTTTTCAAGTGCAAGGTGGCATGCGGAGGTGGGGGCCATGTTGATTACTGTCGAAGGCATCGGGCACGGAGGAGACCCTTCCTGGGAACCCGAGCGCCCATCGTGATGTCCTAAAACCCTCCCAGTGCCTCTGAAAGGTAAGTGCTCTCATCTCCATGAACATTTCAGGAGGTCAGGGCCCAGAGGTGTCAAGAGACGTCTGATGGGCAATCAAACTCTGTCACCTTCTCCCACTCTAATCAACAGCACGATACTTGTCCCTAGACTCTGTTTACAGCCGCAGGAACCTTGGAGAAACAAGGGCTCTTGAGCTCCATGCATAGCAGCTAGGAGCTCGAGAGACATGCAGGTGACTCTTCCAGCCCTGTGGTTTCTCTCAAGATCCTGGTCCCTGGCCTGGACCCACCCTCCTGCTGCCCTCCCCGGGGCTCACGCCGGCTTTCCCACGACCTCGCAGAGGAAAAGTCAGGAGGCCTGGTGTGTGGCTGGTTCTTCCATTGCTGAGCAACCAAGGCGGCATGCGAACCAGTCACCGTCTCTGTTTCTCTGAAGCCTGAAAGGCCTGCCATGTGGAGGACAGCCACCAACTGCAGCTGGGGGCAGCAGGAGGAGCTGACAGGCGACAAGGCTGTGGGGGTAGAGGGATCGTGCAGTCCTGCCTTCTAAGGCAGAGGGACTCTGAGGCAGTGAGCTTGCCTCTCCTTCGGGTGAGGGCAGGGGAGCTCAATCACTCCCTCCTGCTCCTGGGGGTCTCTCCCCGCCATGGAGGGCTGGACTTGCCACTGTCAGCTGGCGTATGCTAAAGTGCTCCTGGTTTTTCTCTGTTTCTATTTTCTATCTTGACAGAAAAATTGTGATTTTCACACTGTCATGAAACCAATAGGTCCCTGACATATGTTTTTGTAATCTGTGTAGCTGATTTCCTGTACTTCTGACAGCTCTATTACATCTCTGACAGTTTTATAAAATTTTTCCTCTGGGAAATTGAGGGGGGCCTGTGCTCCCCCCCACCCTCACTCCCTGGTCCCTCATGCTCACTTGTGTTTGCAGATGAAAGAGCGGGGTGGCTGCTTTTCTTGTTCCTGCCCCTGTGTTAGCTGCCAGCCACCTCCAGGAGGGCCAGGAGAGGGGTGCCCACCACCAGACAGGGCAGGGGGCCTTGAATGCCAAGTGACACTGAACAGTGGAGGAAGGGGGAGAGGACCCACCGCAGGGCCAACCTGTGTTGACTCAGGAATCCCTAGGGGTAAGGATGCTCCCTCACGGGGCTCTAAATTGGGATGCTCCCCTCTGAGCATCCTACCTTTAAACTTGTCAGATCCACTCACAGCACCATGCTACGAGAGGGCGAAAGGCTACCTTGCTTTATGCTGAAGCCTGTGGGCACAATGCTAGTGGGTGGAACAGAGCCTTGGCTGCAGCATGGGGTGTGTGTGTGTGTGTGTGTGTGTTGAATTCAAGATGTTGTGTCCATGCCCATCCACCCCTTTCAAGACGCTGTGCCCAGCCCTGGGGAGATGGAGCCATGGCCCCTAGGCTTATGGGTTCCCTGGGGTGTGTTTGAGTGTATATGGCCATTAGTGCCGTACCCATGGGTGGAGCACCTACTCTGTGTGGCCCTGTCTCTGTGCTCAGAGAGCTCACGCCAGGAGCACGTGTGTCTATGGCCACATGTGAGTGGTCTGTACATGTGGGGATGTATGATGGGGACTCACTTTCCTCTAACTTGCTAATCTTTAGGGGCAATGTCCACCCTCAGGACAACTGGGAAGAGAAGCAGAACCTGTGATAGAAGGGGACACTGGTGGGAAGGAGGATGGAGACCAGTGTCACCTCGGTTGTGCACGTAGCTCCCCCAGGGAAGCAAGAGCCTGGTCACCCTGGCCTTGTCACTGTCTTGCCAGGTGGCCTTGGACACATCTTGTTGTGTCCCAAGCCTCTGATAAAAGAGGAGGAGGCTCTCCACGTTACCTTGCGATTGACCATGAAACACGTAGAACGTAGCCCCAGGACCCCCAAACAGCACCCCCGGTACTCTGAAAGCCTGCACCGCATCTCAGCCTGCTCTCGAGACATTATTTGGGGCCTCTCAATCGACTTAGCCACTCTGATTTTCCTGTCTATGGAAAACGAGGGGTTGCCATGGCAACTGCCACATTACACAGTTCTGTACTGGCGATGCCTCTGAGATACAGAGCAGCTTCTCAAAGAGATACACTTTTCAACATGTCATGTAGAATTCTGTACTTGTTAGGGAAAATCGCATTTCCAGCAAAATGACATGCTTCTCCCGGGCTTGCAGACGCACAGCTCAAGCCTTTCTTAAACAAAGAATTTCATTCACTGCCTCTCTCCTCCCTCTCTGGCCTGCCACTGGTTACCCACCCCTCCCGAGTCCCAATCTCTTTCACTGGAAACACGAAGCAGGAACCGAGGGGCTGGGCAGAGGGCAGGGCTCACCCAGCTGGGGGTTGGGGGCATGCCCACAGCGGGGGGACTGAGAGTCTAGGCCGAGGAGGGGTTGCTTGGACCTCTGACTGAGTGGTCGGGCAGCAGGAGAGGGGCAGGGGTGGCTGGCTTGATCCTCACATGTCCTTTGGCTTGCTTCCCAGACACTGACCTGATTTCTCAGGGTGGCATTTGGAAGAATGATCAAGGGCACTCCAGCCTTAATCCTTGGTCAGTGTTACCAAAGGGCCCCCTTGAGAGGCTGGGGTCCTCTTTGGGTCCAGCATGTACCCTGTGTGTTCAGAAGAACTAGACCCCCTTCTTCACTGGGTGCCACGGTTCTAGGCACCGTAGGGGAGCCAAGGCCTGAAGATGGGCAGGGCACCGGCAATGGTGCCTGGCTTCAGCCCTGCCAGCCTCAGGGTCAGCTTGGGTCCTACTTGTCACCCTTGGCTACTTCGCCGATCTTGGCCTTAGATTCGTCATCTGTCAATAAGCAGGGAAGGCTGGAAAGCTCTTGCCAGAGCTTGTTCTGAGAGTCTGTCCTCTACACTCCAGTGGGGTCTCCACTCCTCCCCTTTCCTTGGAGTCCTGCTTAGAGGATCTGGAGCTCCTCTCTGACACCTTGACAGATGGGTTGGCCCCGGGGCTATTCCAGTGAAGCCTGCACTGACCCAGGGATGGGCTTTTACTTGAGGAACTGGTTGCCTTTACTTTTGCACACAAATTGGGCCTCCTCCTCGAGGCCTGCTCTTGTACATTGGCCTTGCCGAGAGGGTTTGTGGGCTGCACGGCAGAGCCAGGGCAAAGCCTTTGGGCACTGAGGCACTGAATCCCTTTGTATTCAGCCAGCGCTCCTTGGGGCTCGGGATTACATGAGTTAATGCATGCGAGTGCTCGGCTTCTCGCTGTGCTCTGGGCCAGGCAGGGTGGGGGGCAACGAGGAAGCACCCGAGGGCCCCTCAAACAGCTGTCAGTGGGGAGGAGGCAGCCTGGCAGTGGACAGCCTTGGTGCAGGGTGGGAAGTGTCATGTTTAGAATGGCCTGGTCCTGGCTGGTGGTGAGGAGCTCTTGCTGGCTGATCTCACAGGGCCCTTCATTCCTTTTCCTTTCTCTCTTCCTCTCTTCCTCTCTTCCTCCCTTCCTCCTTTTCCTTCCTTCCCTCCCTCCCTCCTGCCCACACTTCCTTCTTTCCTCTTTCCCTTTTCCCTTTCCCCTTTCCTTTTCTTTCCTTTCCTTGTAGGCTCTATACCCAACATAGGGCTTGAACTCAGGACCCTGAGATCAAGAGTTGTCTGCTCCATCAGCTGAGCCAGCCAGGTGTCCCATTCTTTCCTGTTAAATGGCCTAGGGGCTGAGGTGCTCCCCAGGAATGAATCCTACAGCTCTTATTGGCATCTCTTCAGGGAGTGAGCTGGAGGAGGTATTCTCCCTTTGCTTCCCCAAGGCGGTCACATTGTTCCTGGAAAGATCTTGGCTGGGGAGGCTTTGTGTGTCCCAGGGACTCCACGTGGGTGGTAAGGGATCCCAGGCCAGCCTCCTCTCACAGCTGGGTCACTTGGGAGTTTGCCGCTCCCAGACCACAGGTAAAGGGCGCAGGTGAGCTCTGGAAGGGGAGCACTTGGCATTGGACTCCGGGACTATCAAGAAATAGTAAGGCTTAGGAGCTCTGCTTGTTATACCTAAGTGATGAATCACTAAATTCTGCTCCCGAAACCAATCTTACACCATGTGAACTAATTAGAATTTAAATAAAAACTTGAAACGTGGAAAAAACATAGTAAGGCTTGCGTCAGACACAGAGAAACCAGCCCTTCCCCTGGTCCAAGAGGGCAGCCTTCCATGAGGTGTTCAAGGTCCTCTCGCATTGAAAGCAGTGATGATCAAAGTGCGATCCGCAGATTGGTGCTTGTCTGCAGAATGCCCGTGGTCCCTGAAGAAGGAGGGAGCATGCATCAGAGGGTAAAGCAAATGCATTAAGCATATCCAGCTGAACATGTCTATAAGCATATATGTGTATACTTGCTGTGTAGCACATTTTTGGAGCAAGACTTGCGCAGTGAAGGAAGCTGCACTACTCGAAGCCATCCCTTCTCTGCCTCCCAGTGTGAGATGGGGGTGGGGGTGGGGGGTGCTGCCCTGTGGCTTCAAGCCACTGTCACCCTTTTATTGGCTTCTAGGGGCAATAACACTGGGTGTCCCTGCCTCCAGCTGTGCCCTCCTCTAACACAGCACGCCTTCCAGCCGCCAACCAGAATAGGTACTCCAGAATGTAGCCCTGGTCCTGCTGCTTTCCTGCCAGCACTTCCCAGTGGGTCTGTGACTCTTAGAATAAAGTCCAGCTTTCTTCACATGGTCAGAGGGTCCCGCACAGCTTGGTCCCTTGCTGCCTCTCTCACCACACTGCTCACCTGCCCTACTTTTACCAAGTTTTCTCTCACTGTCGGGACTTGCCCCAAGCTGTTGCTCCTGTCTGGAAACTTGTCCCTTGCCTCTGGCCACCTGGATTAATTAGGTGGCCTCAGCTGTATGGCAGAGACTGCTTATTGCTCTCAAATATCCTTCTTTCTCATCAGTGACTCCTGCATTTTGGGTAAGCTCATGGCTACCTAGAGTAAACATGGTCCCCGATCTCCCTTGCAGCCAGATGTAGCCAGGCCACTAAATTCTAGTCAATGTGATATAAATAGAAGAGCTTCTGGGAAGTGTTCTTTAAAGGACCTCTCTTCCACTTCTCTTCTTTCTCCCTGCTAGCTGGAATACAGATGTGATGCCAGGGGCTTGGGCAGCCATCTTTGATCTGTAAGAGTGGAAGTCACGTGCTGAGCGGCAGGGCCGCAAGAGAAAAGATGCCTGGCCCTCTATGACTTTAAATCTTCCCCATCACTGTGGACTGCTTATATTCATTTGGATTTCTTTTATATGAAAGAGAAATGAACTTCTACCTTGCATAAACCACCGTGACTTTGAGCTTTCTGTTAATCCCAGTCACACCTCGATCTAATCGATGCAGGTGCAAGTAGCTGAATATCTGAACACAAGAAGACTTTTAGTGATTCCTGTCAGCAAGAAATCTGGAGGGAGGACTGTTTCCAGGTTGCTTTCCCAGTGTCATTTCTCTCCGTCTTCTCCTCACAGTCATAAGACGG